>JAWWLR010205792.1:0-14970 GCA_035041075.1 Acraspis erinacei | reverse complement strand
AAAGTGCATAATAATTGGAGGAATGGTGATGGGAGTAAGGAACAAATGTAGAGATGGTGAAGATATGTAAGAGAGGAAAGAACAAAAAGAAAGCTTAATAGTAGAAGGGGTAAAGTTGCGTGGAGAAGTGGAAGATAGTGGGGGCTAATGTGAATAGTGATATGCAGGAGAAAGCAGAGGAGATGAAAGAAATGATGAAAGAAAATAGGAAGAGATTAGCCTTACAATAGGTGGGGATTTCGGTGCAATTAAAGGAGATAGATAAGGAAGAGAACAGGGAGATGAGAGAGGGAGAAAATGTAAAGATAAGCTACTGAATGGGGAGGGAAAGAAGATGTTAAAGAGCTTGCATGAGTTGGAATCATTTTTATTAAACGGACATATAGAGGGTGATGAGCAAGGAGAACATACACGCTCAGGAGAAGAAAGGGAAACGGTAATTGATTATGTGATAGTGGATGATGAGGTAAGATATAAGATCAAGAAACTTGGAGGTTGGAGACTATATTACGGATCATCTTCCCTTAATAGTGACATAAGAGGGATAAAAAAGTAAAAGCAATAGGGATAAAAAGGAAGCAAAGGTAGAAAGAGCAGGAAAAGATGATTGGTGAATGGAATGAAAATAAGAGTTTACAGGAAAGGTCAGAAATATCAAAATTGGAGAGGGAGAGGTCCGGGAGGTAGTAAATAGAGAGAGAAAAAGAAGAAAATGATTAAACCAGGATATTGAAATAGTAGAATTGAAAAAATATTTTATAGATTTGCTATTAAGAGTAGAAGGAAAAGTTAGAAAGGTAGGAAAATATGGTAGAGAAAGAGGAGAGGAATAGGAAATAACAGTAGGGATTTAATTTCCTTAAGAATCTTATAAAAATTATATTAATGTAAATTTAAAGACAAAAAATTCATATTTTCTTGTTATCAATCCTCAAAATTGAAGTTCAACTCAAATTAAAGATATCACAAACTTTGAAGAAATTAAAAGTTTTTGGAAAATTTTAGGTTATATTATTATTAATATTATTTAGTATTAATGATGGTATTGAAAAAAGTTTCAAACTGGTGAATTTATTGTAAAAGTCAAGAAATTTCTATAACTTTGAATAAATTTCAAGACAAATTTTTTAATTTTTCAGTTTTAATTTGAATTTATTTTATTCCGTTTGTAAGAGATTTTCGGTGAAAAATGTTACAAGTTATAGATTCTGATATTTTTAAAATGATTTTTGCCGTAACCGTAATATAATATTCTCATTAGTAATTTATTTTCCCTGAATTATTTATTTTTTAATTATTTTTTTAGGTATAAATTTTATTGCTTATTTGAAAATTCAACAATAGTGTGAAAAAGTTCAAGGTGGTTTTTGTGAATTTTTATTTTTATTTAAAAATTCACCTTTTTTACTTGAACCAGAAAATACCAATATTTTTTTAGAAGGTCATCCTATTAGATTGAAAAAGTTTTTTGTATTATATTGAAAAGTCAAACTAAAATCTTTTTCGGATGAAAATTCAACTTTAGTTTTATTTTTTTATTTTTATTTAAAAGTTCTGTTTAAGTAAAAATTCTGGTGTAGTAAAAATTATTTTTTTAAAGTAAGTTGTACCTTTTTTATTGGCAATTTAACTTTTTTGTTGAAAATTAATTTGTTGCTGAAAATTCAATTTTGGTACAGAAAATTCGTATTTTGACTTGAAGATTACATGTTTAGACAAACTTTTTTTCATTTATGATTATTTGTTAAGAGTTTTTTTTGGGTTTACAATTTGTTTTCTGAACAACTCAAACTCATAGCCCCACGTTTTCTTTTTTTATTAAATATTTTTTATACTTGTGTATTATTAATTGGCAATGCAATAGCTGCGTTAAAAATTGCTAGTTTTGTATTAATTATTTATGAAATCCTCAAGTCATTTTTCATTGTTGGTTTGTGAACGATAGAGATTGTATCATATATTTTAAAAGTAAACAGAATTGGTAACTTTTCGTTGGATTTATTTATTTAGTCGGGTATTATTTATTTAAAAATGAGTGTGACAGTCGTTCTTTTCGCTTGCTTTATTATTCAGTATGACACAATGTGATGTGTCGCAACACTGATAAGGCAAGGCCAAATTCTTACAATAAATTCAAATCATTAAGTGCGAAACAGAATTAAAAATTTTAAGGAATTTCAAATATTTGAGGGATTCAGAGGATTCCAAAAGAAATTAGAAGGTTCTATAAGAGATCAAGGAATTTCATTTTTTTCAATTTGTGTGAGATCTAATGAGATTGAAATTTAATAAATGTAATTAACGAATTTCATAGGAATGCGAGCGGATTTCTAAATTATAAACGATTAAAGGAATTATATCGAATTTGTAGAGAAATTTAGGGAATTATTTAAATTAAACGAAATTTCAAGGGACTTTTAGGGATTTCCGAGATTTCAATGGATCTAACCAGAATAAAGGAATTCCAACTAATTTCTAGATAAGTTGAGGGAATAAATGATATTTTAGGCAACTTCCAGGGATTTCAGAGGTTTCAAGGGATTTAACCAAATTCTGGGCTTAAAATAATATTTTTGGGATTTTTAGGACTTTTAGGGATTTCCGAGATTTCAAAGAATCTAACCAGAATAAAGCAATTCCAAATAATTTCCAGATAATTTGAGGAAATAAATGAAATTTCAGGAGCCTTCCACAGATTTCAGAGATTTCACAGGATTTCACAAAATTCAGGGATAAAAATAAATTTTTGGGACTTTTAGGGATTTCCGAGATTTCAAAGGATCTAACCAGAATAAAGCAATTCCAACTAATTTCCTGAGAATTTGAGAGAATAAATTAAATTTCAGGTGCCTTCCAGGGATTTCAGAGACTTCAAAGGATTTAAACAACTTCAGGGCTTAAAATAAATTTTTGGGATTTTTAGGACTTTGAAGGATTTTCGAGGTTTCAGGGGATCTAACCAGAATAAGGGACTTCCAACTAATTTTTAGAGAATTTGAGGGAATGAATGAAATTTCAGATGCCTTCCAGGGATTTCGGAGATTTCAAGCGATTTCACAAAATTCTGGAATTAAAATAAATTCTTTGGATTTTTAGGACTTTTAGGGATTTCCGAGATTTCAAGCTATTTAACCATAATAAAGGAATTCCGACGAATTTCTAGAAAACTTTAAGGAAGAAATAAGATGTTAAGGAACTTCGATCTATTCCTGAGATTTCAAGGGATTTAAATAAATTAAGGGATTCCAAACAAATTCTAGTAATCGTAGAGATTCCAAGGGATCTTAACGGATTTCTAGAGAACTTTAGGAAATAAATGAAATAAAAAGAAATCTTCAGTGACTTTTAGGGATTTAAGAGATTGTAAAGGATTTATCCAGATTAAGGGATTACAAATCTTCTATATAGAACCTTAGGGAATAAATAATTAATGAAATTTGAAGGCACTTCTTGGCATTTTAAAGATTTAAAGGGATCTAACCATGTTAAAAGGATTTCAGCCGACTTTAAAAGAAATGATGAGATTTTGAAGGGTTCCAATGAATTTCTAGAGAATTTCAAGCAATAATTAAAATTTTTAGATACTTCTAAGGATCCCAAACATTACAAAGGATTTAATGAAATTTCGGGATTCCCTGGTATTTCTAGACAACTGTAGAGAATAAATTAAATGAAATTAAATTTTAAGGGACTTCGAGTAATCATAGAGATTTCCAGGGATCTAGTCAGATTTAGGGGATTTTAATGGATTTCTAGAGAAATTTAAAAAGAAATGAAATAAAAAGATATTTGAAGGGACTTGCAGGGATCAAAAAGATTTTAGGGTATTCATATAGCGTAAGGGATTCAAGCTGTATGATAGAGAACTTTAGGGAATAAATGAAATAAAATAAAATTTCAAGTGAATTCTAGCGATTTTAGAGATTTTAAGGGATCTCACCAGATCTAAGACTCCCAGCGAATTTTTAAAGGAATTATCTGATTTCAAGGAATTCTTACGGATATCTCGAGAACTTTAAAAAATAATTAATATAAAATGAAATTTCACGGGCATTCTTGGGATTTTAAATATTTCAAGGGATCTAACCAGATTAAAAGGGTTTCCGAGAATTTCTAGAGAATCTTAGGGAATACATGGAATTCCAAGGGACTTCTAGAGATTCTAGAGCTGTCAAGGGATATAACCAGATTAAGGGATTCCAAAGAATTTCTACCGAACTTTAGGGACAAAAATGAAGTTTCAAGGGACTTAGAGTAATTCCAGGGATTTCATTCTGTCTAACCAAATGAAAGGCTTCCAACGAATTTCCATAGAATGTTTGGGAATAAATGCAATTCGAAGGGACTTCTAGGGATTCGGAAAATTTCAAGGGATCTAACCAAATTAAGGGATTCCTACGAATTTCTACTGAATTTTAGGTGCAAAAATAACGCTTTAAAGGACTTCTGGAAAATTCAGGCATTTCAGTCGATTTATCCGAATTAAGGGGTTTCAACAAATTTGTGGAGAACCTTTGGGAATAAACGTTATTTCAAGGAAATTCCAGAGACACTAGATATTTAAAGGAATCTAACCAGATTAAGGAATTCCAACGAATTTCTACCGAAATTTAGGGATAGGAATTAAGTTTCAAGGTATTTTGAGGAATTCCAGGGATTTCATTCGATCTAACCAAATTATGGGATTTCAAAGAATTTCTAGAGAACCTTTGGGAATAATTTAAATTTCAAGGGAATTCTAGAGATTTTTAATGTTTCAAGGGATCTAACCAATTGAAGGGATTCCAAATAATTTCTAGAGGACCTTAGGGAATAAATGAAATTGCAAGTAGATTCTAGGGATTTTTTGGATTTCAAGGAGTCTAACCAAGTGAAGGGATTCCAAAGAATTCCGACTGAACTTTAGGGTAAAAAAATGAAGTTTCAATGTCCTTCTAGGAATTTCAGGTATTTCATTCGATCTAACTAAACTAAGAGATTTCAACGAATTTCAACAGAACCTTTGGGAATAAATGAAATTTCGAGAAAATTCTAGACATTTTAAAGATTTCAAGGAATCTAATCAATTGAAGGAATTCAAACGAATTTCTACCGAACTTTAGGGAAAAATAACGCTTTAAAGGACTTCTACGAATTTCAAGGATTTCATTCGATCTAACTAAACTAAGAGATTTCAACGAATTTCTACGGAACCTTTGGGAATAAATGAAATTTCAAGAAAATTCTAGAAATTTTAAAGATTTCAAGGAATCTAGTCAATTGAAGGATTTCAAACGAATTTCTCACTGAACTTTAGGGGAAAATAACGCGTTAAAGGTCTTCTAGGAATTTTAGGGATTTTATTTAATCTAACCAAATTAAGGTATTCAAGAAGTCTAACCAATTGAAGGGATTCCAGAGAATTTCTAGTGAACCTTAGGAAATAAATGGAACTCCAAGGAACTTCTAGAGATTCTAGAGATTTCAAGGGATCTAACCAGATTAAGGGATTACAACGAATTATTAGAGAACCTTTGGGAATAAATTAAATTTCAAGGCAATTCTAGGGATTTAGAAGATTTTAAGGATTGTAACCAATTTAGGGGCTTCCAAAGAATTTCCAGGTAACCTCGGGGAATAAATTAAATTCCACAGAACTCTATATATACTAGAGATATGAAGGGATCTAACCAGAGTAAGAGATTCCAACGAATTTCTCCCGAACTTTAGGGACAAAAATTAAGTTTCAAGGGACTTATAGGAATTCCGGGTATTTCATTCGATCTAACCAAATTAAAGGCTTCCAACGAATTTTTATACAATTTTTGGAAATAAATGTAATTCGAAGGGACTTCTAGTGATTTGGAAGATTTCAAGGGATCTAACCAGATTAAGGGATTCCAACGAATTTCCACCGAAATTTATGGAAAGAAATGAAGTTTCAAGGAACTTCTAAGAATGTCAGGGATTTCATTCGATCTAACTAAACAAAGGGATTTCAAAGAATTTCTAAAGAACCTTTGGGAATAAATTAAATTTCAAGGAAATTCTAGAGATTTTAAAGATTTTAAGGAATCTAACCAATTGAAGGAATTCCAAATAATTTCTAGAGAACCTTAGGGAATAAATGAAATTGCAAGGGACTTCTAGGGATCCTAGAAATTTCAAGAGCCTAACGAGATTAAGGGATTGCAACGAATTTCCAGGGAACATTAGGCAAAGGAAATGAACTTTCAAGGGACTTCTAGGAATTCCAGGGATTTCATTCGATCTAACTAAACTAAGGGATTTCATAGAATTTCTAGAGAACCTTTGGGAATAAATGTAATTCTAAGGGACTTCTAGACATTCTAGAGAATTCAAGGGATCTAACCAGATGAAGGGATTCCAACGAATTTCTACCGAAATTTAGGGACAAAATAACGCTTTAAACGACTTCTAGGACATACAGCGATTTCATTGAATCTAACCAAACTGAGGGATTTCTGCGAATTTCTAGAGAAGATTTTGGAATAAATGAAATTTCAAGGAATCTAACCAATTTAGGGGTTTCCAGAGAGTTACTAGAGAACCTTAGGGTCTAAATGAAATTCCAAGGAACTTATGGAGATTCTAGAGATTTCAATAGATCTAACCAGCTTCAAGGGATTCGACTGGATTAAAAAATGAATCTTTAGATTTCATTTGATTTTAACAGATGTCTAGAGCACTTCAGTAAATAAATATAATTAAATCGAGTAAATGCAAGGGTTACTAGCAGATTTCGAAAGAAGTGACAAAATTTTAAGGGATTCCAACGAATTCCTAAAGAACTTTAAGGAATAAAGTAAATTTCAAGGGATTTCTATAGATTTTAAGGATTTCAAGAGATCTAACATTTTTTAAAAGATACCAACCGATTCTAGGATCTAGGATTTCTACAAGGATTTTAAAGGATTCCAAAGCTTTAGGGCGATTCTTTAAAGTTTCGAAAGAATTTCACAATGTTTTCTTGTCAGTTCTATATTTTATATCCGATGAAATCACTATATTTGCTATTATCAAAGCATTTAAGTCGCTTTCATTGCATCATTAGTGTACATATTTCGTAAATGTAGATATTTTTTTGTTGCTGATTTATGAAAAACAATGATCTCACTGTCAGAAAAATATTTCCCAACCTATAAGCGTCACAAAGTTACCGATATTTTTTACTAGGAGCAGTTACACCTGTACAATGCGGATCATTATTTGCACCGTTTTCCTGACTATAGCGGTTTCACTTAATTCGATTGGTAAGTTTAAAATTCAACAATTTGATGAGAAAGTAAAATAAGAAAAAGAAAAATGATGTATTTTTTAAAAATTTCACTTTATTGTGGAAAATTGAATTATTTTGAAACTTTTACTACTTAGTTTATTCTTAGTTTATTCTATGTTGAAAATGCCCCTTTTTTGTAGAAAATCTAAATATTTAAAAATCGAAGAGCTCGGTTGAAAATTTGTGTATTTTGATGAAAATTCGTCTTTTTTGCTGACAATTTAACTTTTTTGAAAATTCTTCTTTTTTGTAGAATGTTGAACTATTTCAAAACTTCAATTACTTGGTTGAAAGTTGATGCATTTTTTTAAATTCTTCTATTTTTTAGAAAATTAAAATACTCTCAAAGTGCAATTACTTGATTGAAAATTCTTCTTTCTTTGTAAAAAACTTAACTATTTTTAAACTTCAACTACCTGGTTCCTGAATAATATTTTTTGCTGAAAATTCGTGGTTCACGATAGAAAATTAATCTTCTTGCTTGAAACTTTAATGAATTGGTAAGAAATTCAACATTTTGGTGAAAAATGTATTCTTTGTTGAAAATTCAACTTTTTGGAAGAAAATGTTATTATTTTAAAATTCAAGTACTTGATTAAAAATTTATTTATTTCGCTGAAAATTGTTTTTTTTTTTATAAAAAATTTTTATATTTTGAAAATTAGTCTGTTTGGTTGATGCATCATGTTCTTTTTTTAAAATTTTTTTTAAATACTTCTTTATCGGTAGAATATTATTCTTTTTTATTGAAATATTATTTCTTTAGTATTAAATTCAACATTTTGTAGAAAAATCTATTCTTTGTTGAAAATTCGACTTTTATTGAAGAAAATTGGTCTATTTTGATCATTTATTCGACTACTTCGTTGGAAGTTTTATTTATTTTGTGGAAAATTTGATTGCTATAAATGTAAAGATTTGGAAAACTTAACGATTTAGTGGGAAATTCATGTATTTTCTTGAAATTTCGACTATTTGTGAAAAATTTAACTATTTTAAAAGTTAATATATTTGGTGGAAAATTGATGTTTTTTGTTGAAAATTCTTCCTTGTTGATAAAAAATTAATCTTCTCGCTTGAAACGTTAATCAGTTGGTCAGAAATTCAACATTTTGGTGAAACATTTCTTCTTTGTTAAAAATTGGACAGTTTTGAAGAAATTGAAAAAATTTCTATCTTGTCAAAAATATAATCTTATTGTGTGAAAATTATTTTATTAAGCTAAAAGCGTAAATATTGCATTTCCGATTGTAAATTAATATCTTTTAGTAAAAATATCAACAATTTGGTCAAGATATATTGTATTTTGTTGAGCTTTGGTATTTTTTGGCCGAAAATTCATCTTCTTGTTTGGTAATGTATGCGAAATGTATGCTAAAAATTCAAAAAATTGATGAGAAAGTAAATTTTTGCTTGAAAACTAAGCTATTGTGGAAGAAAATTCAACTAATTGGTTAAAAAATCATGTTTTCGTTTGATAATTGGACTATTTACCTATTTACTTTTAAATTAATTCATCTTCTTTAAAATAAAAATTTAGTTGAAAAGTATTATTTTTAATTGAAGAGACAATTGTGTTATCGGAAATTCATTTTTTCTAGTCCCTTCCTCCTAAAAATTATATTTTTAGTCAAAAAGTCTATATTTTTTGTTAAAATCTAATAATTTTGTGAAAAGTCTTTATTTTCTTTAAAATTTAACATTTTTATTAAAAATTTGTTTGTTTTGAATCTAAAATTAAATTTTGGTTTATTTTAAATATTTAATATTACCTTATTCATTGAAAATCTATACTTTTTGGTGTAAAATTAAATTAATTGGTTGAACCGCTTTGTAAAAAATTAAGTTTTTTTATATACGTTCATCATTTTATTTGAATATTTATTTCTTCAGTTGAAAATTCTTTTTTTTTCATTACAGCAGAAAATTAATTTTTTTTAAACTGAGAAATAAATGACCCCAATTATAGATTTATAATATTAGTTCAAAATTTAGCTCTCTTTAGCTCTTTAGTATTTTTATTTTAAAAAATTTCTTTAATTCAAAATTCAATTGCTTAGTCGTCTGTTTTGGTCAAAAATCTAACTTTTTTTGTTAAAAACTTAATTACCTTGTTAGAAGTACTTCTTTTATGGTCGAAATTGTTAACTTATAATCTTAGTTAAAGTTTAATTTCTTTGTTTCCAAGTTTGAAATTTGTATACAAATTTATCATTTTTAATACTTTAGGATTGTAAATTCACCTTTAATAATCGAAAAATCATTTTAATTAATTTTCCCGGTCACCATTAACCCTAGTCATGTGCAGCCTGTTGTCCTATATTAATTGTCTTTTTGCTGAAGCGCTTTAATAAGGATACGGATTCACCAATTTATATTCCTTTTACAGAATCAAGTTCACGGAGCAATAATCAGCCTGCCTGGTATATTGAAGAAGATGGAGGAGAAATTAAAGCAGCAAGCCCTCCACCGGATGCTAATGTACTCAGAAGAAATCAACAGACCGTCACACAGCAAGCACACGTGAGGAGCTCAGCCCGGTATCAGGAAGCCCTGCGACAGCATGCTATCATGCAGTACTTAACGCAGCATCAGCCCGCACGGCTGACCACTCAGCACGTGCCCGCTCAACAGAACGTGCCGCACGTGCCTGCTCAGCAGAACGTTCAGCACGTGCCTGCTCGGCAGGCTACTCAGAACGTGCTACCAAATCATGATGTGCCTGAAGAGCACAAAGAGTGGCTGACCTTACGACTTGGACAGCCAGGACACGAATAATTCAGTATATCAATAACAAATACAGTGTCATTTCTGAACAGAAGTCGAATAAAAGAGTTAAAAGACAATAAAAATTACATCAAACATTTTTTTTTTACGTTTCTACTGACCTTATCCTTATCTTCCCTAATAAATTAAAAAAGCAATTGGTCAAAGCAGGTGGTTTAAATTCTTAAAAACCTGATACGGGGGTTCAGAGATACTCGAAACGTGGACATTTGACCAAAAGAGGGAGGGGTTCAAATTGTATACAGATGTAATAAATACTGCGATGATAATATTATCTATGTTTCTGTTGACATAACTTTAAATGTATGAAATGTGGCTCTTTCAACATTGATATTCTACAGATATTGTCCTGTGGCACTATTTGCTATTTCTTTTAGGCTCTACCCTGACTGATATAAATTTGAGCTTACTGGATTTGCTGCAATAAAAGTAATTAAAGCTGTTCTATTGTCTCTTTAGCGTACACATTTTGTATATGAAGATAATTTTTTTACTCGCTCAAGCACTTTGACGAAAGAAAATTATTTCACTGTCATTATATAGTCTTTCTGACGTCTGAAGGTCAGGTAGTATTGGTAGTAGTATTGGTAACTCAAAAATTACATAGTTTATTGAAAAATTAATTTTTGTTGAAAAATAAGTCACTGTGGTAGAAAATTCAACTTCTTGGCCTAAAATTAACATTTTCATAAAAAAAATTGATGCGTTTTTCGAAAATTTGACCGTGTTTCTCTTAAGGAGAACATTTATTTTTTCTTGAAAAGTTGTGTTTTTGTTGAAAATTTCTCGTTGTTGAAGAAAATTAATATATTTGGTTTGAAAATTAAAGGTAAACTGCTTTTTGAAAATTTATTTTCTTAATGGTGATGCATATTCTTATTTGAAAATGAATCTCTTTTGGTGTAAATGGAACCATTTTTTTTAAATAGTTTTTTTTTTCAATTGCAAATGAAACAATCAATTTTTGGTTCAAGTTATTTTTTAATTGAATATTAAATTATTTAGATGAAATTGTGAATTCTGTTGAAAAATAGTTTTTACTGGTCGAAAATTAATCTTGTTGTGTTTAAAGTCCGTATTTTTGGTTAAAATGTAGCTCTTGAGTTGTAAATAATTCTACCTTGTTAATAATCAAATAATTGTTGTTTTATTTTTTTTTGTTAATAAATAAAATTTTTGCCACAATCGAATTTCCCCAATTCCGTGTATCAGTATTTTCGACTTCTTTTGTTCTATTTTTGGACTAAATTTCCGCTTCTTAGGCTCCACTACTTTTTTTGGAAAATTAAAATTGAAACTGGAGGTGCTGGCTTGGCTCAAGACAAATTAAAATTTCAATTTCTTGGTTCAAAATCATTTTTCAACATAGTAGAAAGTTTTAGAAAACCTAAATTATTTGATTAAAAAGTCATATTTTGCCATCAAAAATCAAAACTTTTTTTAATTGTACGTTGGGGCTGAAAATTCAAATTTGATGTTAGAAAACTGATCTTATCTGGTTGAAACAAATAAATAAATGTGGAATTTTAATCTAACAATTCTGTTGTTTTAGTATCTCTATAAACGAATCTATGTTAAAAAATTTACAAATTAAAGAACTTATCTTTGAATATCAATGGTCAGGGAAAAATCAGAAAATTTGGAGAATCCAGTTGTTCAACCATCCTGAATCATAATCGTATACAGCATATTACGCTATATAAGGCCTCGCTCAGTACAAAAATTTCCGCCTCGCTCTTACAGCTCAGTAGAGATTCCTGATGGCGGAAACGAGACATGTGGCTTCGGATTATTTACGGCCGATTTCCCCTCGCTGAAGAGGCCTGCTATATATTTATTGTCTTTTTACGTAATTCCTTGAATCATGATGAGAATTAACCAATTTATATTTCATCTTACAGAATCAAGTTCACAGAGCGAAACACCGCCACCTTCAAATCATTGCGTTGAAGAAAATGGAGTCAAACAATCAGAGAACCATGAAACTAATGCTACTTCACTCAAAAAAAATTATGATTATAAACCACATTCCCCCGGCCTGGCCAGAAGAGCAGCCAGGAAGAAATTAGCCAGTGAGCGAAACTTAACCATTGAGCACACCTTAACCAATCAGCAGATGACAAACCGGCAGAGCTGTAGAAGGCGGACCTTAAGCCTTAGTCATGAACTTGAACAGATTAAAGCCGTTATAAACACTTATCAGGCAACAGGTCAGCAGACAGCTCTTCCACTAAAAACCGCTCAGGTGACAGCTGCTCATCAGGTAGCCGCTCGGCCCCTACTAAGTCAGCAAGCAGATGTGCAGCAACCACCCAATCGGCAAGCAAGAAACGGGCAACGTAATTGGCTGGATTTAACATTGTCAACAGGTGGAAACGATAAGTCCGAGTAAAATAATAAAATAAAAGTTTTCCCTGAATAAAAGTGTTGGGAGTCCATGAAAATTACACCAAAAACTTTTCTTACGTCCACCCCTATTCCCACGGTCCCTCACCATTTTTCTCTACATTATCACATAGGTGCAATGAGCCTACAAAATGGATTCGGAGTCTAGTAAGAAGTTTATTAGGTTTCTTAAATCCTTCATCTCTCCTTTTATCACTTCCCCCGCTCTTCTATCCTTTCTCGGCCTTTCCCAATGCTACCTGATCCATTCATATATTATTATGCTCTTCGCTAGCCCCTTTAGCCCCTCCACCTTACTCCCTTTCCTACTTTCATCCTTTCCAAGCTCATCCCTACTATTTCCCTTCAATCCCCTCTACTACTCTCCTTCCCATCACCCCAGTACTTTTACCCTTTGAAAATGAATGATTAAATTCATTGGAGAGTCCGAGCTGGAAATCTTATAAGTCTTTCTTATTTTGTTCAGTGCTTGAAATCTATTTAAGTTTTTTGTGAAATATCAAAAGTCTTCGTGAAATCCTTTATATCTCTGCAAAATCTTTGCGAAATGTTTCAAATCTTTGTAAAATCTTTATGATAGCATGGCAACCTCTGTGAACTTTTGGAAATCTTTCCAAAGTATTTGAAATATTTGCTAACATTTGTGACATTATTTAAAGCTTTAGGAAATCATTTAAATCTTTTAAAACTATTAAAAATCTCTTAAATATTTGGGAAATCAAGAAAATCCTTTAGATATTTGTGAAATCGTTGGAAATTAATGCATTTTGTTGAAAGTTCGTCTTTCTCGATTGAGTATTAATATTTTGGTTGTAAAATCAATCTTTTTTGTAAAAACATTTAATATTTTGAAAATTCAAATACTTGGTCGCTGACTCAGGTTTTTCGTTGAAAATTCGGCTTTCTCGATAAAAAATTAATTTTTTCGTTAGAAAATTCAATTAGTTGGTCTTTTTCGTATAAAATTAAAGTATTTTTAAAATTCAATTGCTTGGTTAAAAAATCATGTATCATGTTGAAAATTCGAATTTTCGTAAATTTTTTTTTTAATTTTGAAAATTCAACTACTTGGTCGATGACTCAGGTTTTTTTGTCAAAAAGTTGGCTTTCTCAATAGAAAATTAAATTGTTCAGTTCATAATTGAATTAGTTGGTCAGCAATTCAACATTTTGGTGAAAAATGTACTCTTTGTTAACAATTCGTCTTTTTTTAGAGAATTTAACTATTTTGAAAATTTGAATACTTGCTTAAAAAATGTTCTTTTCTGTAGAAAATTTAACTATTTGGAAAAATTTAATTATTTGTTTGAAAATTAATCTATTTTTTTTTGAAAATTCAATTATTTGGTTGAAAATTCATGTATTTTTTTTAAATTTGCCTTTTTTGTAAACGAATTTTAATATTTTGAAAATTCAAGTACTTCGTCGATGACTTAGGTTTTTTGTTAAAAATTTGTCTTTCTCGATAGGAAATTAATTTTTTTGGTTAAAAATTTAATCAGTCGGTTAGAAATTTAGCATTTGGGTGAAAAAAGTATTCTTTGTGAAAAATTTGTCTTTTTTTAGAGAATTTAATTATTTTGAAGATGCAATTAATTCGTTGAAAATCCAATTACTTGTTTGATGGTTCATGCTGTTGTTGAAAATTCGTCTTTCTCGATGGAATATTTTGAATATGCATATGCTTGGTGGAAAATTTGTTTTTTGCATAAAAATTCTACTATATGCTGAAAAATTAATCTACATTATTAATGATTAAACATTTTTTTCAAACTGTTTTGTGAGATTGAAAGATAAACTGTTCTATTGAAAATTCATCTCTGGGGTGATAAATTCAGCTATATTCTGCAAAAATCGTTTTTTTTTTGGATAAAATTGGTTTTTACTACTGAAAATTTAACTACTCTATTTTTTATTTTACACTTTTTTTTGTAAAAAATATCAATTCAATGGCTAAAAAATAATTAATTTTGTTAAAAAAATTCTCTGTTGCAATAAAATAATCCTCTTACTAAAAAATTATTTTATTTAAGTCAAGATTTATCTATTTCATTTTCGATTATAAATTAATCTTTTATGTTTAAAATATCAATTATTTAATTGACTCTTCATGTATGTTTTTAGTGGAAAATGAATTTTTTCGGTTAAAATGGTGTGTTATTGGTTGGAAATTTTTTCATTTAAAAACCAAGCTACTCTGGTAAAAAATTCAATTAGTTTATTATTATTATTTTTATTATTGTTATTATTTATTATTATTTATTTATTTTTTATTATTATTTTCTATTTTTATTTTTTATTTTATTTATTTTTATTTTTAATTATTTTTTACTTATTATTTATTTTTTATTTATTATTTATTTTATTATTATTATTTTTATTATTATTTATTATTTATTGTGTATTATTATTATTTAAAACGTTGTCACAGGCTTAAGATGGTTATTGCCCAACATGTCGAAGACATTTTTGGTTAGTTGGATTTTATATTTTTTGGA
>JAWWLR010205771.1:0-14978 GCA_035041075.1 Acraspis erinacei | reverse complement strand
ACAACTTTGAGGTAAAGAATGATAAAATTTGACTAAAATTTTGAAAATTTGTTTAAAGTAGTATGGTATATTTCTATGAAACCTAGTAATAGATGGGTTTTCGGGACACAGAACACGAACTTGGGTTAAAAATTTTTAAAATCTGAAAATTTGACTAATTTAAAAAATCTCCAATAATTTGTTTTGTTTGCCATGACAGTTATAAGTGCGTTGATTTCTGAGCCTTCAAGTACAAATTTGGGATCAAGATCCATAAATTCGAAATTTGTATTCAAATTAAAACTTTTTACTAAATTCGTATATTTCCACAAATGATTGGGTTTTTCGATTCTTTCATAATAAATTAATGGTCAAAATTTATAAATTGCAAAAATTGACTATGGCATTGATAAAATTCACGGAATTAATGGGATTCAAGGAATTCAAGGAATTTAAGCAATTCATGGAATTTATGGAATTCACGGAATTTGTGGAATTCAAGGAATTAGGGCAATTTACAGAATTCAGGGAGATCATAGAATTCGTGAAATCCAATGAATTTACGGAATTCATAGGTTTCATGGAATTCATGGAATTCGCGTATTTCACGAAATTCAAGGAATTAGGAGAATTCTCAGAATTCATGGAAATGAAGAAATTTACGTAATATAGGGAATGTGCGGAATTCATGGAATTCAAGGAATTAGTGGAATTCAAGGAATTCGCGGAATTCACGAAACTCAAGGAATTTACAGAATTCATGGGATTTATGGACTCGAGGGAAATTTTTATGAATTCTGTAAATTGCTTGAATTTTGTAAATTCCATGAATTTCATAGATTCCGCGACGTCCATGAATTGCGCGTATTTAATAAATTCCGTGAATTCCATAATTCCCGTGAATTCCATGAATTCCATGACTTCTCGAAGTCCATAAATTCCGTGAAGTCTATTAATTCCATAAATGTGTTAAATATTTTTCATTTATTCAGTTCCGTGAATTCTTTGGGTTGCGTTCATTTCCTGATTTTCTTGAATTGCGTGACTTCCCTAAATTATGTTAATTCTCTGATTTTCTTGAATTCCGTGAATATCGTAAATTCCATGAATTACTCAAATTGCGGATGTTCTATGAAGTTCGTGAATTCCTTAAATTCTGTGAATTTCACGAAATCGTTAAACTCCATGACATTTATTTACATTTACTTATTTTTTTCTTCCAGGAACAAGTCTTCTAAATTTTTAACAGTGTATATAATGGCCACGTATGTCTTTCACCTAATTTTTGACGTCATGCACTGTAAAAACAAAGTATTACCACTCGCACGATTCCAGAATTATTTGCTCTGCATTGCAAAAAACAGAATTATGTTCTTTTATTCAAAAACACCACGCGAAAAAAATGTATCACATGAAAAAAGAAATCTCTCGTTTTCACATTGTAAATACACAAATGGCTATTACATGATTATAAGCTGGAAAATGGGGGACATTAGGTTCGCTGCCAGGCATAAGAAATATCCGCATTCATGTACACATAATCTCAAATATAATAAGAAATGTAGATGTATTATATTCTATATTTACCAATATAATTAAAGATGATCGCCAAAGTGAGACCAATAATATAGAGTATCCTCATTTTCTCAAAGTCCAAAAAAAACTGAATAATACTTTAGTGTATAATTTAGGCAACAGTGGTATCTAAGGAATATTTCATTTCATCATTAGAGTAGAAATATACATAAGTAGCTGTTATCTTACATACATGTGAGATAACGACATTCTTAGTATGAAGCTTTACCTTCGCAGATTATTATAGCATCTTAAATTTTTCATCATGATCATTGTAACGATAAAATTCTTATCTTGAATGGAAGGTATTTGTTTTATGTGAAATTAGAGTGTCGTTATATTGTGTCGATAGACACCATACGTCTGTTTTAAGGCTTAGAGGTTCATGCGCACATCACGAGGTGAAGAGAGAGATTTGATGCTGCCTTGGAAAATCAGATTTACTATCGCAGCTAGAAAGTATTGAGTAAAAACAGCGTCAGCTTTCAGAGAGGTGTCTTTCAGGGCGACACCATTAGCCCCTTTCTCTTTTGCCTCACATTATTACCATTATTTCTCCCGCTTCACCGTTCCGAAGCGTACTTATGTAGCGAACATGTAAAACAGAAGCAAAATTCGCTCAGATAATTTAAATAGACGACTGTATAATCTATGTTCTTGGGATTTTCGAAGAATACACTCAGATACAAACTTCTTATCAAGCAGATTTGGACTTCTTAACTGGCGGCGTAAAACAAAGTATCTGCAACGAACATGCGTGCCGTCCCGGTTTTATATTTCTCTAATTTTTATTGATTTGAAGTGTTCCCATGGATAAAGGAAGAGCTCATATTCCTTGCTAACGGCTCAAAAAAGATTATGAACTTGAACAAAAGCAAGCACCTTAAGTATTCATTTCCACGACTTTACATCTCACACAGTCAAGGTTGTCGTGGAATGCTTAATCTTGTATGTCTTCAAAACAGGATATTTCTGGGTACTGCAAATATAGTCGCAAATTGGCGAGATTCTTTTCTTTAATTGGAAACGAAGCACGAATAAGTGGAGGAAGGAGCGTTTCTTCCCTGAACGTTTCTTCCCTAAGTATCTCCTCGACAAGAGAAGGCACGGCATCTTCCACAGAAATATAGATGATCAGTCAATGTCACTCCAGCTAAGGTTTTCTTTCCTTAAATCACCCGGATTGAATACAGGCACGGAGGGTTTCATTTTGGCATGTCAAGACTCTGTCATTTCCACTTTAGCATATCTTTGCCATATTTTGAGCCAAGACAATCCCGATGATAGTTGCAGAGCGTGTCCTGCATAGTCCGAGCATTTAGGACATCAAGGGCAGAATGCGGCACTAGGAGTGCTTTGTTACCATATTTGTTACTTTAGCGGCATTGGCATTAATACCGCCCACTCAATGCTCCTACGTAAAGCAAGTAAATTTTCGGGAAGGAGATGGGCCGCATATACTAGAACGTCATATTCTCGACAATTTTTTCTGTTGCGTACTCGTGGTCCGATATAGTTCTCCTTGACTTCGAGAAACGATCATGCTCCTGATCGAAGTTTCACCACTACCTTAAAAAAGCATAGATTCAGGAGAATAAAAAGAAAGACAGGTATAGAGACCTTCTAAGAGAGTTGGGTTCGTTATACCCAGAATACTCTTTTAAGCTAATCGTCCTTATAATCTACAATCTTGAAGATGTTAAGATTTAACTAAATACCCTAGAAAGCCTGTGTCAACAAAATGCTATGACATTTGCGGTGAAAAACTCGTTCTCAAATCCACAGTTTTTAGATTTTTTTAATTCAGAGATATTATTCTGTATATTAGTTATTTATAACATTGAGCGATTAAACTTTTAAACTTTATTTATAAAAATATAAAAAAGCATTTCCTGCGCTATTTCATCATTTGTTCCGAAAAACGTTTGAGCGTTTCGTTTATCGAGAAAAGTTTCAGCAAACAAAAACTTCTTGCTGAAAATTTGTTCAGAAAGGTATAAAGAATTTTTCTGAAAAGGCGTTTCAAACATAAATTAATAGATAAAAAACAGCGAATTATAAACTTTGAGCGAGCGACTGATCTTTATGCGTGTATTATGCCCAGTTGAGACTTTTTTCAGTTTAGGTGGGTAATAAAGGGACCAGACTTAATATTAAATGATAACACTTCAATTAACATCAAATATATCCAATTTTGATTTACTTAGCGAATACTTATGTTCATAATAATTTATAAAAATAGTTAACGAGATCATTGTAATCACAGGCTTAAATTATAGTGCTAATTATAAAATACTCAAACAGCACTTATTCTATATTTAATTAACACTATATTATAATCCAATTTTTCTAATATAAAGTTCATACTATTCCTGATCAGATAGCACAGAATCCACTATTTCTTCAATTTTTGTTATCGACGCCAAACAATCCTTGAGAAATTCTTAACCTTCAAGAGAAAGATATTTAAGGAAGCTTTTAACATCATTCATTTTAGGTTTTGTGAGACAACCTCTTTTTTTAAGCTGCCATCGAAAGAGAAAAACAACTAAATGATATACGTACTCAATTTCGGCATGTTTTTATTAGCGTTTCCAGCCCACGATTCTTCAAATTTTATTCGTTTCCTCATTCTTGAAAAACCTTGGGATTCTAATTCTATTATTTACTCAGTTTTTACTATTAAATATCACTTATTAAACGATAATTTCTAAATAAAAAACATTAGACATATTATAAATACACGTTAGTCACATTTAGTTAATTTTAGCCACATTTTTGGTTTATAAACAACATTTAGGACCTATTTCAGTTGTGTCTGTTTATTGATTTTCATTTTCTAATGATATTAAATATTGATGTATTAAATCGAGATTATATGCAGGAAAGAGCGCCTTGTTCACCCGCAGAGCATGCAAAAGGCTCGATGTGCGTAGGACGTTGGTGGGGGTAGCGCGCTTCCGAGAAAAATATCCCCTACCTTCCCGAGAGGCGAACTATTGAGAGGCTCCACCGCATACGCGTACCGTTCCGCGTGGATTTCGTCTTCATCAACCCCCTGCAATTGTACAGATGGTGGGGTGAGGAATAAAATTATAAATATTATAATATAAGGAACAAATTTTTGTTCCATAAATCTTTTAACGCGCGTCGCTGTCAAATCCTTCTTTCGTAGAAACAAATTAATGACAATTTTTCTATTTGGAAATAAAATTATTTTTAGAACGTATTAGAGTGTTTTGAAGTTTTCTCTTGATGTACGAATTAAAATATAAAATTTCAAACAGAAATTCCACCAGCTCTGAGCTTTAATGCATACGACAGTTTTAGTATTAATACTCTGCCATTCAACTCAGTGACTTATCCTATTAAACAGTAAGCGATTGTCACCAAGTTAGGGTAGATAATCGAAAAACATTGTACCTAATTTTCCCAATTATTTGAATATTAAAATGAAACTCTGGATTGTACAATTTTTTAATCCTTAAAAATTATATTGAATGTAACTTTTACACTTATGGCTTTTATATTATTCATATTTAATTATTAAATAATTATTAATTTTTTTGCATGATTATATACATTCTTTTAAATTCTAATAAGCTATGTATATAAAATACTGCTGATGTTTTAAAGCTTTCATACATTATTTAATCAAATTGAAAATGACAAATTTATTTAAATTCCAATGGTTGACAATTAATTCTAAGAGAATAGCCACTTCATAGAAGTGTTTTAACCAAATGTTTCATTTAGCAAAATAAAACAAAATTCCGAAATAAGTAATTCAATTTGGGGATCAAATTTGTTTCAGAACCTTTTTAAACAATTAAACATAGATAAATGAGTACATTTGAGTTTTGAATGTCTTTCAGTATTTTAAAATAATTCCGCTTTTGACATTTTTCTACTACAATAAAAATTATGAACTTTTTCAAACTTTCAAAGGGATGAGTGAAATGAAATTATAGTCGTAAACATAAAGTATCTTAATTATTACTAAAGCTTCAATTTGAAAGCAATTTGAAAAAATAATTTCCATGATTTTTATGAAAGTTATGCAAATTTTAAATTCTTTTGACAGACTTTTTAAGGTTCTGTAAATTAAAATTTTTTAAAATTAAAAAGAATTATTTAAATTAAATTTTTCAACTTTTCGAGAATTTTGAATGATTTTTGATTAATGCAATTGGTCCAAAATGGTTGAAAATAAATTTAAAGAATTTTCAGGCAATCTTACGGATAACTCGAGTGAGTTTAAAAGACATTTAAGAATTTCAAAGTATTAATTAGATTAAAAACAGAGCGATTCCCACAAATTTATGAAATATTTTTTTATTTTTCCAAGCTTTGAATGGTCCTACATACGTTTTAAAATGACATAAATTCGTCCTAAATTGTGTGAAATCTTCCAAAATAAAAAAATATTCTTTAAAAATGTCTCCATTCTTTTTTTTACGTATCTGAAATCTTCCAAAATCTTTTTGAATTTTCTGGAGAAACTTAAGAAAATTATTTAAGTTCAAAATTCATCTCGTTGGTTAAAAATGTAACGATTTTGTTTTTGTTTTGTTTTGATGTATATAGGTATGTGAAAATAAGGAAATTTAAAAAATTGTATTTTTTCAACTATCGATTTGAACATAGCATAATCAGCGTTTGCGAATATGCCCAATTGCAATGATATATTACTTGCCTAGAAAAGTTAAAAATTTAAGGAGTTTAATATCAAGAAACTTTAGGTTAATATTCAATTTATTACTAGTGAGTTGGTTAGTTTTAAGACGGGCGGAGAGCCCCTATGGAGCTCCCCAGGCGCTTAAGCTATACAGCCTATTGTTACATACCCTTAACTATCGCTGTCAGTAGTTGGCCCCTGACTTCTTCATGAAAACCAGCATGTCAATCACCGAAATAATTGTAACTTCCTCAGGTTCCATGAAATAGGACCCAAGGGTTTGATATCTGAGCCTAGCTAACGCCGGGCACTGGAATAGTACTTGAAAACATGTTTCATCATACCTGCCGCATCTCCTACACTCTCTCGAGTGTAGGAGATGACACTTGCTGTGTCAATTCTGTACGTATAACCCAAGGATGCACTTAGCCTGTCGGAAAACTAGGATTCTCGGTGCTTTGTGCGGGTCCAGCTTTTGATGGCAAGAACGATGCAGCAGGACCATAGTCCCAGTACTGGTTCCGGTCCTATGTATTCACTTGCCGCGCCGCATCTTGCCAAGTGATCCGCTTTCTCGTTGTCCTTGATCCCTGTGTGACCAGGGACCCCTATGAGAGCCACTTTTTTATGCCAGTTGGTTCAATGTCTGATTTTCCTACTGCAGTTAGTGTGGCCACGAAGGACGGCAAGGACCTCCGCCTGAAAGACAGTAGCATGTCTTCCATGCAGGATCAACACTTCCTTCCTCTTTGAACTTTCATAGATTACTGCTTATGACCTTCGCTCTCCCATGGACCCACCCGTATACCAGATTTCTCCTTGGATAAGTGGGTTACCATTTCCTTTCCACGCATCCCTGCTTGAAATGCAGACGCGGAAAGTCCTGGTGAAGTTGAAGTGTTTTGTTATTTTGCCCTGCCTCATCTCAAGAATCCACAGTGAGCTGATGTCAATCGGGAGCCTCGTGTGTTTATTCCCCGGAGTCCATCTGTTTACTCTCGCCAGCGTTTGTAGTCATCTTAACCTGTCCTGCATCGTTTTAAGTTATGTCCGTGGCAACCAGAACACGGCCGGATGGAGGAGTCTCGGTATTAGGACAGCGGAGTAGAGCCATGCAATCATTTTAGGCCCTATTCCCCACGTCAACCCAAAAGGTCTCCTACACATCCAAAAAGTCATGACGAATTTCCTGCATTGAGTCTCCAGTTGTTTTGCCCAGTTCAGTTTGTTCTCTAGGACTACTCCCACACAATTAACAGAGTCTGAATACGTCAGCCTCCTGCTAAAAAAGACAGGAGTGTCAAATTTTGGCATCTTGTAATCCCTTGTAAAAATTACCAAGCTGATCCTTTCCGGTTTTACCGAGAGACCTGAGCTACCCCACCAATGCTCTAAGATGCGCAACGCCTGCCTTGTAAGGCCCATCAACGTTTCCAGATGACTCCCCCTAACTAGGATTACAAAGTCATCCGCATATCCCTGAGTATAATACCCCTCTTTATAAAGCCTACGAAGGAGGCCATCCATTACCATGCAACACAATAGGGGCGACACGAGTTGTATTACTGAAGGCACCCTCTATATCCAAAAACCTTCCCACAGCATACCCCTTTTGTCCAAGTGCTGCTCCAATTTCGCCACAACAGTATAGAATGCCGTTTCTACCGAGCAGCCTGCCTGAAAAGCATGCTGCCCTCTGCGCAACGGTGAGGCCAAAAGTGCCCCATTTCTGATATATCTATCGACCAGCCGCTCCAACATCTTAAGAATAAAAGACCTTAGGCTGATCGGTCTAAAATATTTTGCACCAGTGTAGCCCTCCTTCTCAGGTTTAGGAAGAAAGGCCACTCTACATTCCTTTCATGCTGATGGCTCATGTTTTAAAGCGATGCTTGCCAAAGCGGTGATCACAAATTACAGGCCTCTTGGTAAAAGCGCTGGGTAGCTGCCATCCACCCCTGGTGATTTAAAGGGGAAGAAGGACCCTAGGGTCCATTTCACCTTTTTGCTGCCTACGACCTTTGAGGTTAAATTCCAATCGGCACCTCTCAACTCATGGCCCTAGTCTTCTTCCTCTACTGCAAAACGCTCTTGTCTTTTACGGAGTTTTTCCAGATGCGTATTGCACCATTCTGCTCCTTTGGTAGACTTAATTGTGCTTTTAGGGAGATTTTTTTCATACGATGTAGTGAGAGCTCTTTCCAGAAAATCCAAGGCGTGCTCTAAATCATCGATTCTGCCATAGTTTCTGGCAAATTCGATTTTCAGAAGCTTCATGTCAGTGCCCGCTAGGTATTCGATTAAATCTCTTCCTCTTCCAATGATATTTGGGCTCTCCCACACCGTATGGTGAGAGTTCGCATCACAAGCCAACAGGAGAGGAATTCTGTTCTCCTGGAAAAGCTGAATTAGAAACGCCAGCTCCCTGGGAGATGAGGATCTACGCGCATAGCCAGAGAAATAAGCCGAGGCAATTACAACCTCTAGTCTTTCTCCGCTTTCGTCCCTGAGTCTCACCTTAATAACAGTCAGATCCCTGAAGCAGAGCTTAGGCACCCAAATCTCATCCATACCCCGACTGTCCGCCTCTACTGAGGGGGAAAGGCCGGGAAGTTCCCACTAATTAAAAGGTCTCGCGATCCCTAGAGAGAGAACTGTGCATCTGAAAAGGATCTACAAATTTGGTGGAAAATTCCATTTTTTATTTAAGGTATTCCATTGACAACAAGAATAGATCAACAAAGTTTTGGAATAATCTAAAATTATTTTGAAAAATCACTGGGAAATGCATAACAAAAAATACAATGATAAAATGGACGTGCTTTATTTTTTACTGCCCAAAAGGAAAAATGTTTACAAAAAGCACGGTTTGGAAATATTTGAACCGAAAGCGAAAGAAAAATTAACGTTTTCAGGTTTGTACCTTAAATTTAAAACATTTTTAACGATGGCTACCTTATTTTACTCCTGAAATCCGTTTTAAGCTAATACAATAATTTTTTGGTATCAGCAGGTAGCACTTTAAGAAAAGGTAAAGTGATAGCACCTTTTGACTTTTTCGAGTTATGTGAAAAAAATTATGCCTTCCCATGTTTGAGGTTAAACTACTGCCTTAAAAATTAATTTTAATAATTGAAAATCCACAAAATTCTTAAATTGTTTAACTATTTTGTCTAAAATTAATTTCTTACATTGTGAATGAACCTATTCCTCTGCTAGGTCAACGTGAATCATTTGCATTTAACAATTCAACAGTTATGTTGTACATTTATATATTTTGTTTTAAATCCGTCTTTTTTAGTATTAACTTGATCTTCTTGCTTAAATATTCAAATCAATTCTTGAAAGTTAAACTACTTTGTTAAAATTTCATTTTATCAATTGTCTAGGAAATTTAAGATTTTTTACTCGTCTTAGTCTTTGTGTGCCGCTAACTGTTCAATATTTTCTTATCTCAGAAGTTATACCCATATTTTATCAAGAATAGTTATCATTTTTAGCCATTTTTTCCATTCCGTTATGGATAATCGCGTTATTCTTAACGGCTTCGTTGACATCAGGAAATACGGATTAATATTTTATACATATTGTAAGAGTTTCCTAAACTAGAATTCATATCCAATTTCTTATGAAAAGGAGCAGCTGATATTAATTTCCCATATAGTTGAAAATTGTTTTTCACAAATAATATCCCTCTTAAAATTTATTCACTTCGTTTAAAACCACAAAATAATTGTTTTTTACGATTTATAGTGCATAGATATTGTTCAAGTAAATTAAAATTATATACATAAGTTCCATGTATCTCTGAATTTTGAATATTCGAAGAAAAAAAATTGGATCACCATATCAGTATTAGCAAAAGACAAACCTAAAGAAACCTTGATAAACATAATAGATTGGGGTTTAAATTTTGATTTTTATTTTGATCTGACAACAGTTTACAAAGAATATTATATTTTACTTCATATTTTTTTTCATTGAATTAATGATACGTATACTGTAGAGAATCTTGATTTGAAATAACTATATTAAACCAACGTATGATGATTGCGTAATTTTTGCCTAAATTACATTCCTTCTTTTCAAAGGCGGTCATATAGTCCATTCTACCGCTTATAATGTTTATTTTTATTCTCTTAGAAGAAAGATATATTCCACGAAGAACCCCAGTATATTCTAGTATGGCAAAAATGTCACCATTCGATGTTGATAATACAATATGTTCTCGGGTTGGCACGGGTACAAATTTACCATATTCAAACATTACTTGAATTCTCTTATCAGCAGAAAAAACGTACCTTCGAAACTCAAATTGCTGATTCGGATTTGTCCGGGGAATAAGCCGAAGATACCCAAGTTGTTGTATTGTATATCCAAGTACTTGATCAGAAGGAGGCCTGCCCGGAGGTGAGCTGGAATTGGCATCAAGAGGAGACTCCTGAGGAGAAGTCCGGTCAAGTGGATGTTGTCTGACAGGAGAAGAGTTAGCAGGATTTCGTTCACTATTTGGATTCGGTTCGAACTGTAATGAATCGTGATTTGAAATTTCTTTAATAAAACATTTTGGAAATATTGGGCGCATTTTTCCAACTGGACAATCCCTTTTTTCATCTGAAGTCATATCATCAACTGCGCCGCTTATAATATTTACTTTTACTCGCGAATTAGCCATATATATTGCACGAAGAGTTTCAGTATAATCGAGTATTGCAAAAGCGTCACCATTGGATGCTGATACTACAATATATTCTCGGTTTGGCCCAATCATGCAGCTTGTATGATCTATTCGCATATTAATTCTTTTATCGGTAGGAAAAACGTATCTTCGAAATTCAAATCTCTGGTTCGGATTTTTGCAAGGAATAAGCCGAACATATCCAAGTTGTTCCATTGTGTATCCAAATACTTTTTCAGAAGGAGGCCGGCCACGAGGAGACACGGACCTCTCACGAATAAGAGTATCCTCAGGAGTAGAAGAGCGATGAGGTGAATGCTGTCTGGCAGAAGAAGAAGAGCCAGGATTACGTTCCCCATTATGATGCCATTTGAACTGTAGGGAATCGTCATTTGCGAAAGCTTTAATGAAACTTCCTGGGAAGATTGGATTTTTCTTGCCTACTGGGCAATCCCTAATTTCATCTTTGGTCAAGTTATCAATTGCGCCACTGATCATGTTCATTTTTACTCTCGGATTCCTCGATTTTCTTCTATATATGCCAAGAAGAACCCCGCTGTACTCTAGTATTGCAAAAATGTCACCATTTGATGTTGATAGTACCATACGTTCTTCGGCTGGTACCGGACTCAATTTTTCTCTATATTTTTTCAAACAAATTGGTATTTCCGCTGCGAAAATGTAATTTCGAAATTCGAATCGAAGGTTCGGATTTGTGCGGGAAACGAGCCGGATAAATCCAATTTGCTCAAGTGAATATCCTAGTATTGTAATATATGGAGGGCTGCCAGCAGGAGACTTGCAACTGGCCCGAGAAGGATGCTCCTCTGTAGAAGTACGGTCAGGCGTATTTCGTTTGACAGCAGCAGAAGAAGAAGGACCAGAGTTACGTCCTCTATGACAGTTTATGTCGGACTGGGAACTGCATTCTGCAAAAAGAGATGGCAGATTGTTTTTTCTGAGAACGTTTATTTCTAATACTTTTGACTGAATTCACTGTGTCATTGCAGTAAATGTTTTGCTGAAATATGATAACTCCTTACTCCAGAAAGCGAAAAATGGTTAAATTGTCCAATTTTTTGGCAATTATCTTTTTATTCAGTTAACCTTTTTGTATACATTTTTATTGAAACCGATCATTTTCTCATTTTTGTTTTACATTTTTCTGTTACAAGTTACTATTCTGAATTTACTTATTCAATTTTATAACTGCGACACGGTATGTCAAATTAATAAATAAGAAAGGCTGAATAACAGAAAGAGAGAAGAATGAATGAAGAAAGAAGAATATGATTTTGGGGTAAGAATTACAAAAATGGACTCAAATTTTGAAAATACATTTCATTTGATGGATTTCCATGAAATTCTGAGGTGGGCTTTCGAGTTATAAGAATACGAATTTTGAGTCAATAATACTGTAATTTGAGTGAAATTGAGAAAAATTCATTAAATTATTAGATTTCCGTAAAATTGAGTAGGATCGGATTTTTGGGCCGCGCAAAATCTCAGAGCCATAATTAAAGAAATGGTGCTATCGTATCAAGTACCAGTTAGCATCCTGACGGAAATAGGGGCAACAAGGTGGACGCAAATACATCGAAAGCGAATCAGGCGGACACAACGACGTACAATGACATCTTTGCGTGATTTTCAGATTTTCCGGTGCAATTTGTATGAATTTTTCAAAAAAATAATTTTTTCTCTAAATAATATATATTCTTAGATCAGTAACAGTTTCGTTAGCGAATCGGAATGGATTGCACTTTTTTATTGGTCTAAAATTCTATCGTCACCCTTACATGGACGCAAATAGGTGCATTTACATTAAACTAAATTTTGTAAATCTCATTAATTTACTGGATTTCTATAAAATTTAGTAGGAATTGTTTCTTAAGACACAGAATACGAATTTAAGGTAAAAATTTAAAGATTTAAATCAAATTTTCAAAAAATAATTAACTTGGTAATTAAATCCATATTTTGACTCATATTAAAAATTTTTTTCTAAATTAGTATATTTCCACAAACGAGAGGGTTTTTGGATTCTGAAATAGAAAATTTAGCTTCAAAATTTATAAATTCCAAAGAACCCAAATTTGGAAAATATTATTGAATTTATGGACTTGTATGAATGTCAAGAAGGACAGGACTCTCCCGCACTATCGTGAGTGATATATAAACTCTACTGCGCATATATAAATACCCCGTAATCTTACTACGCATCCATAAGTAGCGTGTAGCTATAACGCGCATGCGTGAACTCTATCGGACTCTACTGCGCATCTTCAAGTACCGGGAACAGTATTGCGCAGTCCTGAATGCCACATAACTACACTTCGTATCTGTAAGTGGCATGTAACTTTACAACGCATGCTTAAATAGTATGCCACTCTACTGGGCATATATAAATACCACCTAACTTCACTGCAGATCCGTAAGTACAATCGAATTCTTATGTGCAGCTGTAAGTTCTATTTAACTCTATTCCGCATCTATAATCACTCCTAAGCTATATGCGCAAACATAAGTGCCGTTTTACTTTACTGCGCAGTCATACGTGCCGTGTAACTTTACTACATAGCCAAACATGTCATTAAAATATACTGAATAGCTGCGTGTGCTATCTAACGCTACTGCATACATAATAATACTTCCAAGTTTTCTGCGCATTCATAAGTGACATGTAGCTATACAAGAGGTACCGCGTAACTTCACGTAAACTGTTCTTCTCTCGGACATTGCTTTTGAAAATTTCTCAAAAGTAATTCAAGGAGGCTTTTAAGCTAGGCCCGATGTTAAAGGGTTCTTTAAGGTTCCTGGTACAGGGGTACCATTTAAATTTTTAAGGGTTCGCTTACGGACTTGGATAATAAATAATTTAAAAGGTTCGGAGCCCGACCTGGACACTTAAGAAAGTAAACGGTCCAGTGCGGAACCGAACGCGAAAGAAACTTTCAGGTAAAATTCATCCGTATCTTGAATATCTTTTATCCAACTCCTGCACTAAGAACCAGTAATACTGTTCTACGAAGAGGTCTGGTTTATTCAGTACTTTCAGTCACCTAGAGTAAGTTCCTCAACGACACGAGATCCAACACATGCCTCGGGTATAAAAAACACGCCTCCTTCATGCCGTCTGATTTTTAATCTCCAATCTCGTCTCCTAAGATAACCTCATCCTGTATATCAGGTTCTCGTAAATCGCGGTCCCAGTATAGTCCTTTAGGTTTTTTCGTAAGTTTTTTTTCTCAGGGACAGGAAATCAAGCCAAAGCCCCACATTTAAACAACAATATGAGGAGATGTCTGGCTTTTACAGGACTTGAAGGTTCTTGCAGTTAGGAACTCACCTCAGGGACACAAAAGTACTGTAATAACCACATGTCTTCGAAGATGTATTATTTACACATGGAAATTGAGTCAATCTTGTGTCCTTCAAAAACTGAAAGTAATACGAAGTTTTGAAGTGGGTATCATAATTTTCTGAAAGAAGATATTGCTTGTATGACTGTTGAACATATGTGATGTCCGGAGTTCAAAATTAGTTTGTATAAATGTTTTTAGAATTTCCAAATGGAAGATCAATAAAATGCTTTTCGTAGAATTTTTTCGAGTAGGTTATGGTAAGTTTAAGTGTATAACACGCACCAAGAGGGAGAAGAGGGACATTATCGGTAAGTGTATGTTTCAGTGCGTATTGTTTATGACGTCATAATTTTTGATGCAACACACTGTAAAAACAAAGTATTGCCACTGGTAGGATCCCAGAATCGTGAATAGTTTGTTTTGCATTAAAAATAACAGCATGAGATTGTGAAATAAGAAAGCTGTCGTGTTCACAGTGTAAATACACAAATGGCTATTCTATTATTATAAGCTGGAAAGGAGGACTTTAAGTTCGCTGTATAGGTATTATATTTTATATTTACCAATAGAATTTAAGATGATTGCTAAAATGACACCGGAAATATAAGGAATCCTCATTTTCGCAAAGTCGAGAAAAAACTGATTAATTCTTCAGTGAATAATTTAGTTAACAGCCGTATCTAATAAATATACCATATCATCA
>JAWWLR010205764.1:0-14979 GCA_035041075.1 Acraspis erinacei | reverse complement strand
TTGCTGAAAATGTTACTATAGTATTCATGGTTGAGAATTCACCTATTTTATGGAATGGTTAAAATGTAAATATTTGGTTAAAACTTCTTTTTTCTTCGTTTTTTTTACTGAAAACGTAAGAATAATATTTTCTGTTAAAAATTTACCTTTTCAAATTTTAAATTCAATTATAAGGTTAAAGACTTATCTTTTTGATATAATATTATTGTTTTTGTTGGTACATTTACTTCTTTGTTAAAAAATTCAAATATTCTATAGTAAATTCGATTGTTTTTTTTTTGTTCAAAATTGATTCAAAATTGATTCATTTTTTCGGTCGCAAATTAAAATGTTTTTTCGAAAATTAAATTTGTTATCTGAAAATGTATCAATTCCATTTGTGTTTAAATATTTTTTTTTAGTTTCAATATTCATTTTTAAACCTGAAAATTTATCAATTTTATTTAAATTTGGTTGTTGTTGAAAATTCACCTTTTTAGTAGAAAATTTTGTTTTCGGTAGAAAAGTATTAATTTCAAAATTAAGTTATTTATTTGCAAATTCGTTTTTTGCTTAAAATCTTAACTATCTTGTTGGAAATTTTGTTTGGGGCCATAAATATGTTTGAACTGACAACGTAATTTCAATTTTTCGTTGAAAATTTATCTTTTTTTTATTTAAAACTTAATTATGTGGCTGCAAATTCATGTATTTTTTTTGGATTCGATTTTTTTTAATTCAAAATTAATTTCTTGAGCTGAAAATTTAACTGTTTCATTTGTGTTTAAAGATGATCTTTTTCAGTTCAAAATAATTTGTTTCTTTGAAAATTGAACTATTTTATTCAAAATTCCATTTTCATCACGTATTTTCTTGTGGGAAAACCTTTACACGAGGCTGTTTCTGGAGACACTGTTAGAAGGTTTTTTTCTATACTTTAGAAAACTTAAGAGATTTTTAGCGTTACTTAGGAACTATAAAATATGATTGATTTCACCAATTTGATAACAAAAATGTAAAAAATGGTAAATTTGTAAACTGAAAGTTTTACGCGATCTTTTTTTAATTGTCCAAGATTTAAAAAAGTTTTGCCGAAAATTTGAATTATTTTAAAAGATATTCAGAAGTTTTAGCGTCTTTAAAAGCGATCCGAAAATAACTAAATTCAACAAAGATCTAAAAAAACATTTCAATACATATTTTTTTAATTTAATTTTTTCGATTTCAAAATATTTCAAGTTTTAGTTTTTAACGCTGACATTCCTTATTCTTATCTTATTTATCTGAATGCATTCTTATGGAAACTGTTTCTCTTTTTTTTTTAAAAAAAAGGGATTTCAAAATTATCATGCTGTAGTCATGAACATAAGAAGAAAAATTATTCGTGAAAAATATTTTAGTTTTTTTTCAACATTTTTTGCTCTTGATCTAATTTTCGAAAATATTGTTTATATTTGAAGAAAAAACTAAAAAAATACCTTGTTCCTAAAATAATTTAAATATTGTTATATTGTCCATAAAAGGCGTTTGAAGAAAAATGTAACAGCAAAAAAAGTCCAACGTGAAAAATTAAAATATTGCTCTGCCATAATGTAGTCGCCAAAGTTTGTAATTTTGGAGAAAACTTAAAAAGAACCCATTTTTTTCTTTAAATTTGTTAAGCATATCCTACAACTAAATATATATTTTATTTGTTATTTTTATTATTTATTTATTATTTATTATTTATTTATTTATTAATATTTTCCCTGCCTAAACGAAGATTTTCAAGGGGCGAGACCTTAACATTTTTGAAAACTTAAGCAGCTTTGGTTTTCCAGATCTGCAATTATTAAATCATTTTATACCTCGAAAACTATCAAATTCTTTCTTTGAAAATTAATTATCTTCTTTTTTTCTTTTTATATTTTACATACTACTTTTTTTATCTTTCACTAGAGTTCGAAAATAATTACCACTTCAATTTTTTTATTATAGAGCTTCTGAAATTTGTTCCAAAAAATTTCTACCATATTAATAATAATAATAACATTATTTAAAAATTGCTTGTAATTTTCAAACTTGACACGAATTTGACAATTCTCTGGAACTATCCAATAATTAGCGACAAATTACCATAAATTATAGGTAATTTCCAGAAAAGCTTTCAACAGCTTTCAAAACTTCTAAAATTCTCAAAATGTTGGTAAGTTATAAAGTAATAATCAGTTTCCAAAATATCTTTAAATCTTCGAAAAAGCTAATATAAATTATCAAAATTTTCCTTCAATATATAACCTCAATGGATTAAAATTTCCGGAAATTATAGCAGTTGCGTGAATCCTATAAATTGCCGTTAGATTTAAAAACATTTAGAAGTTTTAAAGATATCGATAATTCCAAAAATTGAAAAATATTTCTAAAATGACAAGCAATTTTCGTAATATATAATTGGAAAGTTTACCATCAATTTTCAAATGTCCTTAGTTATCCAGAAGTCACTGATGAATCACCGAAAGTTTCTAAAAATTCGGAAAATTTTCCAAAACTCTGTTTGAAATACTTTCATCCATTCTTTTTCATTACTGGCAAAATTACGAACTTTAAATTAAATTAAAAATTCCTTTAAAAAATGCAACGATAGATGCTTATTATTTAATAAATATGAAATGTAAAAAATACAATTTATTTTCAACTTCTCAGACAAAAGTGCATAAAAATGTTTATATTTGAAACAAGCTTCGTTTAGATTTTGGGTAGGTGGAAACCTAAAAGCAATGAGTATCTTATACTTTTTGTAATCATTATTTTGAAATTATTTATTTGTATAACCATTTTTCAAGAATTACGTTCTGTTAATAAATTTCGAATAATCTATTTTTATTGCTGCATCATCTAATTTTTGAGTATTATCAATTTGGGTATTAAAACCCTTTCGCTCATCAATATCATGCAATATTAAAAACAATTATATCTTTATAAATAAAAATGTATATATTTCTAAATAAGACAAAAAATGGGCAATATTCACATAAAAAGAGACATGTGACGTAACTAGAAACACTTCTATTTTTAAAAATGTGGATTCAATTACATATTTACTTGATTGGCTAAATAAATGTAATTCTATTTTTTTTTAACTTTTTTTACACAAAAATTTAATAAATTACAGAAATTTTATTAAAAAATTTGTTTAAAAAAATGTATTAAAAGTTTTATACTTAATTATGAAAATTTGTGTTATCAAGTTCGAGATTGGAAGTTTTGTTCATTTTCGCGGATGAATAACTCAAGGAGAAAAATTAAAAAATAAGGTTTTACATTTAATCTTCATTTTTGTTTTATTCTTCGTATTTCAACAGCTTTGAATTTAAAGAAGTTTCCAAAAAAAGTCACTTGACGTAAGAGCAAGCTTTTTAGCCAAAAAAGTATGATGATTAATTACTTAGATTATTTTTATCAAACGAAAAATATATTTTCTTGAAGGCGCCAAATTTTTCTCTAAAAACTCAAATTTTTCGTTTGAAAAGTTTTATTATAACTTTCTTCCATTGCCACTTTTTATTGCTCTATCTCATATTTTCATCTATGCCAACATTTCTCATAAGAGTACAAATTTCTTTGTGATTATTCATAAATCATGTAATGTTTAATCGTGTACTAGGTAGGGATTCAGACCACCAGTTTTCATGAAAATTCAAATTCCGAGTTGAGGTGCTGACTTTAAATAATTCAGCACCTCCCCTATGTAAAAATTTACAGAAAACAACCCCCTTAATAAAAACCATAACTTGGAATAAAACAAAATAAAAAGTAGTGTACGACCCTTTCTGGGCTCTAGAATACTTGAAATTTTTTAGCGAAAGCCACCCCTACATATAAAAAATCAAACACCTATCTATAAGAACGAATGTTAGTTTTTAAGAATCCCAAAACTTAGTATTTTTGAAACGTAGTGTTTAGTATTTTTATAGATATTTTTCAAAATTTCACAGTGTAAAATAGATTCTGATTTTTGAGTTCTTAAAAAATACCAACACCGATTCATGCGCTTCACCCCTTTACGTTAAAAAATAACCCCTGGTTACCAGGTAAATATAACTCTGTAAATAAAATAGTTTTTTTTCAGAATTTTATAGTGTAAATAGAGAATCAGATTTTCGGGCACATCAAAAATACTAATTTCGAATTTCGAATCTAACCCTTAACGCCAAAAATTAATCACCCTGTAGTGTTTCGTTTTCTTGTACACTTGAAGGCTTTTTAAAATTTTTATTAATTAAAAGTCCATTGACTAAGTATCTTTTTTTTTTGAAAAAATTCCAATAAATATTTCAAAGCATATATAGATATAACAAAAATTGTTTCTGCGAGTTTTTGGCGCAAATGATAACTTTTTTGCAGCTTTTTAATGCAAAATGTTTCTAATACACAGAATGGTAATCCATGCATGGAGTGAGTTATTGCATAATTTATAATATCAAAGAGAATTGTTATTAATTATAGTTTTTAATATTCTATATTAATAATAGATAGCTGCGTTGTTTAAAGAACTTTTTTAACTTTTAGTCCATTTTTCAATTAGAGTTGAACCAGTGATTAATTCTCGTTGACAAAAATAATTTGTTAACAATATATTATCATTGTTAATAATATTTTCCTTACTTGCTGGTAGAAAGTTGAGGTTTTTTCTCGAATTTGTAACTAGCTTTTTTATTTTTCATCTGCAATCACATAATAAATATTTAAGTTGAACAAAAATAATCGTTTAAATAAATTATTTTTTTAAATTACTATCTTTATCTATATTAATGCCCGGTAGTTGCAGTTTTTTCTTAAAATTGTAATTTTCTGTCCACTTTTCACCTGATGAGGTAATAATTAATGCGCGTTAATAAAAATTGTTTTTTACAATATATAAAATAAACAAATAATAAACTAACTTTAGAAACAAATATATTTGAAACAATCTCTTTCTTTTCCGTGAACATATTTTGCTTATTTAATTTTTTTCAGATGAAAATGGAAATACTCAATAATGATGATAGCACGGATTGATATGTTTTAACCAGAAAATTTTAAATTTAAAATTAATGAAAGTTCTAATTTCTAAATTTTGTATTTTTATGACGTTTTATCTTACGTGTTTTAATCAAAATCTGTCAAAAGTATAAATTATTAAGCATTAGTTCAGTGTTGACTGTTAAAAAAATAAATAAAATCACTTTTATGGGTTGAAATTTTTTTAATTTAAATATTCGCCAGTAGGATTTTTTTTAATTTGAGATACTTTTTACTCAATACATTAGTATTATATTAATTATTTTTTTTTCTGTAAATGAGTTCTCAAAATAATTTGACGGCATTTCAAATCACTTGAAAGATTTAAAGTGATTTGAAAGGATTTTAACATATTTTAATGTATTTAAAGAGATTTCAAATAACTACAAATTATTTTAAAAATTTAAAAACAGTTTACATGTTACAAACATTATTACAAATTTTTGCAATTTTTCATTTTGAACCAAAGATAAATACAAATTTTCAGCAATTCGGCAACGGAATCGATCGTCTTTGATTTTCCAGATTTTCCAGATTTTTAATTTATACTTTCTTTTAATTGAATCGTTAATATCACCAGAAAAGAATCTTTATATCATTCATTTAGTAAAAATTTATATTATTTTGTCTTATTTCATAATAGACTAGTACGAACATAATAAACATAATTCTATGTTTATTCAACTGTTTGAAAAAAAATTAAAGCCTTGGCCAAAGATAACGTTCAGTATCAAATAGATTGTAATAATTCAAACAAAAACATATGTGAGCCACCAAATTTTTGATTCGTGAATTTACCTTTGTTGATCTAACTTCATCCTTGCCCAGGCTTTGATTTTTTAAATAATATTTTTAAATATCTGAGTTACTGTAAAACTGATTGCACTATTCAGTTCGACGGAAAAAAATTTCGGGAAGTCACATGCGTTGGATAATTTGTTCAAGAATCCAGTCCCTTATCGGATGGAGGCCCGCAAATAAAGTTTCTTTATTTTATAGCAATAAAAATACAGTTTACGGAACGCCAATCCGAAGCCTATATGTTGACGAGAATTTTCGTCGAGAATGAGATAGTAGCTAGTATACATACCAGTAAAAAATTTTCAACATCATTTCAGTTACACTCTGAAAAACTATTTCAAAATCATTTCTCTGTGTTTATACCAAAATGAAGATATTTTTCTTAATGCTGCTCTTCATGTTTGTTATGTTTCTTGATTCTGTTCGTAAGTAAAATATAAAATGATAATTCAATTAAACATTAAAACGTTTTTAATCCAACTATCAACAATATTCAAAAATTTGTTTCTTAGTTTCAAACTTTCAAACTGAATGAAGATTACTATTATTTTATACAAAAATAAGTTTTTATAAAAACAAGTTTTAATAAAAAACATATGGATTTCACTGTTACAACTCTTTATTATAATTTCAGTCGTCAATAACGCTTCTGTATAAATTTAAATGTCCCCGAGATACCTTTTCCGTAAAAGTTTAAAAAATCATACAGATTACGAATAATTAGTTTATTTGCTACTTTCACTTTTTAATTAGAAGAAATTGTTTGCTATTTACTGCACTATAGGAAAACAATTTTTTAACAAAGTTGACACCTTTGCACAGTTTTACTTTGGAATCTATTGCCCAGACAAATATTTTTATCGATTAAAAACTTCTATTTGTGAATTGTTAGAAATTGATATTTTTTAGACGAAATTGTCCAGACTTTTTGTTTGCTGATACAAAAATCACCCAGGTTAACCTTTATCATAATTTCCCACAACTCTGTTGCAAAATTTGTACCTTTCATTAATAACGTTGTTTACTCTTTCTAAAAACTCTTTCTTTATTCAAAAATTAAATTTTTGGTGAAAAAAGATATACTCTCGGCGCTCGATTGGGAATCGAACCACAGAAGTTCTGATTATCGGTCGGGTGCTTTCCAATTAAGCTATTTGAGAGATCGGAAGAGGAATCTTTTTTTTAGAAATAGGCGTAATCTCAAAGCAGGATTTACATTTCTGATACAAGTACTTTAAACGAATCTGTATTATCATCAGAGTTAATTACGACCGATCAGTTTAGATGCCTTTTTCACACTGAGGAAAAAGAAATAAACCTATTGATTAATTTAACTCTTCAAATGACAGAATGTACTTAACGTCCTATCTGAAAAGATAGAAAATAAATTTTTAAAAAATTGTAATCAAATTTTTAGTTAAAAAATATCTACTCTCGGTGCTCCACTGGGAATCGAACTACAGAATTTCCGACTGCCGGTCGGGTGCTTTCCAATTAAGCTAATTAAGATATCGAAAGAAGAATTTTGTTTAAAAATATACGTCTTCTGAAAGAAAGGTTTTTCATTTATGATACAAGTGATTTAAAGGAATCTGTATTATCACCGGAGTTAGTTACAATCAATCTGTGTAGATGCCTTTTTCACCACTGTGAAACAGAAATAAACCTATTGATCAAGTTAACTATTTAAATGACATAAGGTACTTAACGTAATATTTGAAAAATTAGAAAAAAATTTTAATCCAATTTTTTCTGAAAAAAGATCTACTCTCGGCGCTCCATTGGGAATCGAACCACAGAAGTTCTGATTGCCGGTCGGGTTCTTTCCAATTAAGCTATTTGAGAGATCGAAAGAAGAATCTTTTTTTTAGAAATATGCGTCATCTCAAAGCAGGATTTAAATTTCTGATACGAGCAATTTAAAGGAATCTGTATTATCATCAGAAGCAATAACGATCGATCAGTGTAAATGTCCTTTTGACCACTGTGAAAAAGTAAATAAACCTATTGATCAAGTTAACTCTTCAAATGACATAAGTACTTACCGTCATATTTGAAAAGACAGAAAATAAATTTTAAAAAAAATTGTAATCAAATTTTTGGTGACAAAAGGTTTCTACTCTCGGTGCTCCACTGGGAATCGAACCACAGAATTTCCGATTGCCCGTCGGGTGCTTTCCAATTAAGATAATTGAGAGATAGAAAGAAGAATTTTTTTAGAAATTGTGACATCTCAAAGCAGGTTTTACATTTATGATACGGGTAATTTAAAGGGATCTGTATCATCACCAGAGTTAGTTGCGTTCAATCAGTGTAGATGCCTTTTTCACCACTGTAAAAAAGAAATAAAACTATTGATCATGTTAACTGTTTAAATGACATAAGGCACTTAACGTTATATTTGAGAAGTTAGAAAAAAATTTTAATCAAATTTTTTCTGAAAAAAGATCTACTCTCGGCGCTCTATTGGGCATCGAACCACAGAAGTTCTGATTGCCGGTCGGGTGCTTTCCAATTAAGCTATTTGAAAGATCGAAAGAAGAATCTTTTTTTAGAAATATGCATAATCTCAAAGCAGGATTTAAATTTCTGATACGAGCAATTTAAAGGAATCTGTATTATCATCAGAAGGAATAACGATCGATCAGTGTAAATGTCTTTTTGACCACTGTGAAAAAATAAATAAACCTATTGATCAAGTTAACTCTTCAAATGACAGAAAGTATTTACCGTCATATTTGAAAAGACAGAAAATAAATTAAAAAAAAAAATTGTAATAAACTTTTTGGTGAAAACAGATCTACTCTCGGCGCTCCACTGGGAGTCGAACTACAGAATTTCCGATTGCCTGTCGGGTGCTTTCCAATTAAGCTAATTAAGATATCGAAAGAAGAATTTTTATTAGAAATATACGTCTTCTGAAAGAAAGGTTTTTCATTTATGATACAAGTGATTTAAAGGAATCTGTATTATCACCGGAGTTAGTTACAATCAATCTGTGTAGATGCCTTTTTCACCACTGTGAAACAGAAATAAACCTATTGATCAAGTTAACTATTTAAATGACATAAGGTACTTAACGTAATATTTGAAAAATTAGAAAAAAATTTTAATCCAATTTTTTCTGAAAAAAGATCTACTCTCGGCGCTCCATTGGGAATCGAACCACAGAAGTTCTGATTGCCGGTCGGGTTCTTTCCAATTAAGCTATTTGAGAGATCGAAAGAAGAATCTTTTTTTTAGAAATATGCGTCATCTCAAAGCAGGATTTAAATTTCTGATACGAGCAATTTAAAGGAATCTGTATTATCATCAGAAGCAATAACGATCGATCAGTGTAAATGTCTTTTTGACCACTGTGAAAAAATAAATAAACCTATTGATCAAGTTAACTGTTCAAATGACAGAAAGTACTTATCGTCATATTTGAAAAGACAGAAAATAAATTTTAAAAAAAATTGTAATAAAATTTTTGGTGAAAAAAGATCTACTCTCGGCGCTCCACTGGGAATCGAACCACAGAATTTCCGATTGCCGGTCGGGTGCTTTCCAATTATGCTAATTAAGATATCGAAAGAAGAATTTCTTTTAGAAATATACATCTTCTGAAAGCAGGGTTTTACATTTATGATACGAGTGATTTAAAGGAATATGTGTTATCACCGGAGTTAGTTACGCTCAATCTGTGTAGATGCCTTTTTCACCACTGTGAAACAGAAATAAACCTATTGATCAAGTTAACTATTTAAATGATATAAGGTACTTAACGTTATATTTGAGAAGATAGAAAAAAATTTTAATCAAATTATTTCTGAAAAAGATCTACTCTCGGCGCTCCACTGGGAATCGAACCACAGAATTACCGATTGCCGGTCTAATGATAATACAGATTCCTTTAATATTTCTCGTATCTTAAATGTAAAACATTTCTTGAGGCAGCGTATATTTCTGAAAAAGGAATCGTCTTTCGATCTCTCTAGTAGCTTAATGGAAATTTACTTAACCGCTAAACAGAAATTCTAATGGTGCAATTACCAGTGGATCGACAAGACGAGTTCTTTAAAAAAAATTAATTAAAGTTTTTTTATAATTTATTTTCCATCTTTTTCAAAAATGACGTTAAATATTTTGTGCTCTTTCTTTATTGGCTACACTAATGATTACCAATAAAAACCCTTACCAATTATAATTGGTTCTTTTTAAATTTTAAAAATAATCTGTTATACAAAATAAAATGTTGTTCTCTCACGACCTTGTGAATCAGTTAATTATTCACTCTTTCATCTAATCACCGAGTATTCTGAAAATTAACTGTGATCAATTGAACGAATTTTTTACAATTCCAACACATTTTATTGAATTATTTCCTTTTTCTTTCTACTTTTTTCTCTCATGTAGAGAATATTTTCTATTTTATTTACAAGACATTTTTCCCTTAAAAGAATAATTGCTGCTTAAAAAATTGTATTGCGCCAAAAAATCGTTTTTGTTAAGTCTACGAAAGTTCAATTCCCTTGAAACAAAATTTTTATTGTGATTAAAAACATTTAGTTCGTTAAGCAAAATTATTTTGTAAAATCTACAATATTTTTGTTGAGTCAAAGACTTAATTGTTTTAAGCGAACAAATACTTGGTTAATTTACAAAACAATTTTTTTCAAACCACATGACTTTTGTTGTGCCTACAAAACCTTTTGGTTAATTCAACCGAACGCTCCAACAAAATAATTTGATGAGCTGAGCAAAACCATTTTGTTGCTTATATAGAAACCAAAAAATTTGGTTGAGACAGCCAAACTTTTATGCAGCTAACCAAACATTGTTGTTAGTGCATACATTCTTAAATGTGGTCATATATTTTTACCAAAAAATTAATTATTTTGCACTAGTAAATTAGGAAATATTTTTAGTAATTGAACTGGTTATTTGTTACTAACTTATTAACTTAACTTAACTTAACTTATTATGTTATTAACGTGTATTTTGCGTAAGAATCAAAGCTATACAAAAATAAACATTTTATATACACCTTATCAACCTTATTCAAAATCACGCTAGAAATTTCTCAATATGGCGTCTTACCTGTTTCAATAGAGGTAAAAATATTTTACCATAACGTCGTTTTATTAAACTTTTACATTTTTATATTTTGTACGAATATAAAAAAATTTGAATTCTATTTTTAAAATTTGTTCCTTACATTATTATCCATTTTCCTAAATATTTTTCTGCCAAACAAGCATTTAGTTTCCTACTTTCGAATTGAAAAATATCTCAAATACTAGAATCTAGTAATTAGTTAAATTTGAAATTTAAGAAATTTAAATTAAATTAAAATCCCAATTAAAAATCCTATATTCCGTCCAATCATCAAATTGATGCAAACTGCTGTAAAAAAATCCAGCGAACAAATTTGGACCACAACGAAAAATAAAAAAATGCTCCAATTGAAATCTGAAAATAATTTGAAAACCGAAATTTCAGACAAAAATAAAAATCAGCGAAGAAAAATGAGAAGGCAAACAACCACATCTTCTTCCTTCCCTTTTTGTTTCTTTCGTCATTTTAATTTTTATTATTCTCAAATTACAATCAAAGAATATTGAAAATAAAAAATAAAAATATCATTTATTTTTGTCCGAAATTTTTGTTTTTAAACTTTTTTAAGATTACAATTGGTGCATATTTTGTTTATTCATTGAGGTCCAAAATATAAATAAAATATACTTCTTTGGTCATTTACGTTGATATACATATTTCCTTCATGACTGATTAAGAGAAAAAGTTTTTTCGGAATTAATTTATTGATCCCTGACACAAAATAAAACTTTTTAATCTCGTGACATTTATTCATGTAAATATTGTTAATAATATTCAATTTGAATAATGCTCGAAACCTATTGTTTTTCTGAAATTTACAGCATTTTGCTTTATTTTTCACTGTGCTTGTATTAATAATGAATTCAACTTCACAAAATCGTAGTTATTAAAAACAAATTATTATTTTGTTAATAATTATCTTCTTATTTATTAATGATAGATAGTTGAGGTTTCTGCTAAAATGTTCAACCTTTTATCTCTCTCTTTTAATTCTGAAACTCTTTTTACACTTTTCACTTAGTTATGTAAAAAATAATACATGTTGAGAAACATACTTATTTATACAATTTATTATTATTGAATAAATATATCTTTTTAGAATAATGCTTAAAAGTTGTTTTTTTCTTAAATATTTAGCTTTGTGTTGACTTTTTAGTTATGAAATAATAATAAGTGAACCTCAATAAAAATAATTTATTAAATAGTATTTTATATGCTGGAGTTAAATCTTTTTGCTCTTTTGCCAAATATTAACAAAAATTAATTTAAACAAAAAATTATTGATTGATAAGTGGAGAGGTAATGCAAAGGTGAACGTTTCCAAGAAAACCACAGCTCTTTAGCGCTTTTCTAAGGGAAGATAGTTATAAACAATAAATTATTATTTAGGAAATTATTTTCATTACATATTGCATTAATTATTACCTCGTTAAATGAAAAGCGGACAAAAAGTTAAAAATTTTAAACAGAACCGCTAAAATTTGGTATTGATATAAATGAAGATAGTTATTAACAATAATAATTTGTTTGGACAATTATTTTTGCTCGATTTTATTAATTATAAAGCCATTCCATGTAAAAAAAACTAATAGTTAAAAAGCCTTAATTTAAAAAAAAAACACGAATTTCTAGCATGGAGCAGAGAGAATATTATTAGCAACAATAATAAATTGTTTGAAAAATTATTTCTTTTACTTGAATTATTTTTACTTATTATTATTTTATGAATTATTATTAAATTATTTAAATTTAATTTAATAATTAATAATTTCAATAATTAATAAATAATAAAGAATAATTTAAATTATTTATGAATTATTATTATTAAAGTAGCGCATGCATAACGTGATAAAATGTTTTGAAAATAATGCTTTTAATTCCAATATTTAAATAATAAAATTGTATTTTATTAATGCGTAACTCTCGAAAAAATGTACGCATCAAGTCGATCTTTGGCAAACTTTTTTTAGGTCCTAAAAAAATGAGTTCGTTAACCAGCCATTTTTGATAAAAATTCAAAAAGTGAGCACATTTTGAAAATTTTTAATACTACTTTTTCCGAAGTTGAAAATTCTATTTACAGATATTTATAGTATTAGAAAAGAAGAACAATTTATCCTGATTACTTTTTTCGGTAAAAGAAATATTCTGAGAGTTATAGAATTTTCAAAATTTTTAAGATTAATCGAAAATCAAAATTTTAAGTAAAAAAACACACGATAGGATAAAAGTCAAGAGCAAAAAAACATTGATTTTTGACAGTTCTTCAAGATCGAAAAATCGAAAAATCAAATTTTGATCGCACAAAAAATAATGAAAAATGAAAAATTCAATTTTTGGTAAAACTATGCAGGATACAAAAAAGATGAATGAACAAAAATCGAGAAGTTACGAAAAAAATCAAGATTATCTTTTTAGTTCTAAATTTTATTATTTGTCAAAAAACTTAACAATTTTCCTACAAATTCATCTGTTTGGACAAAATTCCTGTTTTTGGATTAAAAATGTAACTCGTTTCGTAGAAAATTAACCATTTGTTTAAAATTCATGTTTTGTTGCTGATGAGTCAATTGAAATATTTTTTGGATGAAAAATGTTTTTTCAGAAAATTTGTCTTTTTCATTAAAAATTTTTTTGGATGAAAATTCAAATCTTTTTTATTGAAAATATGTCTTTCTCATTTGAAAATTCTCCTGTTTTAGTAGAATTTAAATTTTTCTTAGCTAAAAATGCAAATGTTTGGTTGAAAATTTAACAAAGTTGTTAAAAGTCATACTTTTTAGTTAAAAATTCGACTATTCAGTAGAAGAATAATTATTGTTTACAATTTTTCTTTTGGTGTACGAAAGTGTACTGGAATCTTCTTTGGGTTAAATTTCACTATTTTTTAAGTTTTTCTTTCCACAATTCATTAGTTTTACAAGCAATTTCATCTTTCTTACATAAAATAAAATAAAATCCTTCGTTGGAGAATTCAACTTTTTTTTTTAAATTTATCATTTTAATCTTAAAATTCACCTGTTGAAATTTCAAAAATTTTATTGAAAAGTCATACTTTTTGGTAGACAATTCTTCTGCGTTGTTAAAAAATTAAAACTGATTCGAAAAAAATTTACTTTTGATTTAAATGTAATATTTTGGGGTTAAAAAGAGAACTGCAATCCTTTCTGAATGAAAATTCCACTACTTGTTGAATAATCGTTTTTTTTTCTTTTTAATTAAAAATGTATATGTTTAAAGATAAATTTCATCTTTCATGGATAAAACTGCAACTATTTGGTAGAGTATTCAACTAATTTTTTACAAATCATCCTTTCTGGTTCAAAATATTCATCTTTTGGATTAAAAATTAGATTTTTTTCTTAGAAACTTCTTTTTTATTTAAAAATTTATATTTTGACCTCGAAAAGTCAACTGAAAGCTTTTTTGAATGAAAATTCAGCTATTTAAACATTTATATTTTATTAAAAATTCATCTGCTTTAAGAAAAATGTTATCTGTGTTGGAAAAAAATTCAAATGTTTGGTACAGAATTAAACAATTTTGTTAAAAGGTCATCCTTTTTAGTTAACAATTCGTATTTTTGGATTAAAAATTCAAATTGTTACCTAGAAACTTATTTCCGGTTTAAAATTTCATATTTTGATAGTAAAAAGTACTTGAAATCTTTACAAACAGAAAACTCAACTAGTTTTTTTTTTAAATTTATCTTTTTAATTGAAAAAATCATCTGTTTTCGCAGAAATGTAATTTTTTTATGAAAATTCCACTTTTTAAATAAAATTGAATCTTCTTTACTTGGGTGTTCAACTATTTTGTTTAAAAGATTTTGTTGAATCAGTTTGTTAAAAAATTCTTTTTTTGTTGAATTTTTATATTTTTAAATGAAAATTCATATCTTTAATTGAAATTTTAACTGTTTTGTAAAAAAATACTATTTTTGTCCGACACCCCTTGAAAACGCCCCATTGCATGCACGTGAAGCAGGCGTAATGTGGCACAATGTTCGCACATGCGCTCTCCGCCGCCGGGTCAACATGAAATTTACGCCCGCTGCAT
>JAWWLR010205735.1:0-14984 GCA_035041075.1 Acraspis erinacei | reverse complement strand
TACAAAAAATTTTTTTTACTTGGTAAAAATTCGTTTTATTTGTTTGAAAATTCTTTTTCTTTGGTTGAAAATTAACTTTTTAAACTGAAAATTTAGATAATCCAGTTTTGGTATGTTTTTGGATACAAAAATTTTGGTTGGCGATTTTACTATTTTGTGGAAAATTTGCTCTTTTTTCATTAAAAATTAATGTCTTTAAAAAAGAATTTAATTATCCCTTTTTTGTTAGAAATAAGTTTTTTAGAAAATTTAACTGTTTGGTTGAAAAATCATCCATTTTTTTAAATTAAAATTTTGTAGCAGAAGATTTATCTTTTGTTTTTGAAAATCAGTAGGGGGGGGGGGGGTTGAAAATTAACTTTTTTAAACTGAAAATGTAATTAATCCATTTTTGGTTTGAAAATTCATCTTTTTTGGTAGAAATTTGATCTAGTTTGAATAAAAAGATTTTGGTTGAGGATTTTACTATTTTCTTAAAAATGGCTTCCGTTTTAAATTACAAAATAATCGTTTTTAATTTGAAAATTGGATATTTTTATTCGAATACTTCGTTGATAATTTTATTTTTTTTTTCAATTTAATCTTCTTGGTTGAAAATTTGCTTTGTTTTATTTAAAAATGAACTTTCTTAACCGACAAAGTAATTATTCGATTTTGTGTTTGAAAATTCATCACTTTTGTTAGAAATTTAATCTTTCATGTACAAAAAAATGTTGGTTGAGGGTTTTACTAATTTCGTTTGAAAATTGGTGCTTCTTTTATTTAAAAATTAATTAGTGTTATTTGAAAATTTAATTATTAGATGATTCGTTGCAAAATAATTTTTTTATGTAAAATTTAACTATTTAATTAAAAATTAATGGATTTTCTTAAAAATTGGATTTTTTTTGTAGAAAATTATTTTTCTAAGTTAAAATTTCATATTTTTTTTAAAACGTTGGTTATTAATTCATCTATTTTATTGATATATTTCCAAACCGCATTTTTGGAAGAAATCTTTTTTGATTTTCTCTATTTTTTATAGATAGAGTATACTGTTATTTAAAAGCCTTTTAAATATAAAAAACGCTGACATATAAAAAAATGTAATGAAAATCAGAAATGAATTTTTTCAAAAATAGCGTTTAAAAATTGGTTTTTGTAAAATCCAAAACTTAAAAAAAATTAGAATATATTTAATTGAAACTGCATGTTATTATTAGTAATAAAAAAATACATTTTAATTTCATTAAAATCACCATAGTTATGAGTGTCTTTCTTAGATAAAAAAAATGTTTTTGATGATTTTATTATTTTTTTGAAAATTGGTTATTTTTCATGTTCAACATTAATTTTTTAACAGAAAATTTAACTACTCGATTTTTAGTTAAAATTAATATTTTTTAGCTGAAAATTTATGTCTTTTCTTCAAAATTTGACTTTTTTGTAGAAAATTAATCTTGGATTAAAAAATAAAATAAAAGTAATTTTTTAAACTTTTTTTGTCGAAAAACTTTTTTGAAAAACTTCCGACCAACCAGATTATAATAATATTATACAGAAAATTGCCGATTATCAAATATCCGACTGTGTCAAATTTTCGAAATTATAAATTTCTGGAGTTAAAAAATTAAAAAATGGCTTTTTTAGTTAATATTATTTCATCAAAAATACAATAATGAAATATTTTGATCAAAGAAATGTAAAAAAAATTATGCAATGTATTTTTTGTTGTTGCAATTATTGTTTAAATTAAAAATATCAATTACTGAAAACAATTTTTTTAAATTATTGTTTTTTGATATTTAAATAATAATTTTGAAAAGCACATTGAAAAACCCCGAAAAACGAAATTCACGAAAATGTAAAATTCTCGAATAATCAATTTGCTGAAATATAAAAATACAAAATATTGTTGAAAATTTGTTATTTTTCAGGTTGAAAATTAATTTTTTAACAGAAAATTTAACTACTCGATTTTTAGTTAAAATAAATATTTATTAGTTGAAAATTCATGTCTTTTCTTGAAAATTTGACTTTTTTGTAGAAAGTTAATCTTAGATTAAAAAATGTTAGCCGCGGATTTTACTAATTCTTGTTGACATTCTGTTTTCTTTTTGGTTAAAAAGTAATTTTTTAAACTTTTTTTGAAAAACTTCCGACCAACCAGTTTATAATAATATTATATTATGATATTATACAGAAAATTGCCGATTATCAAATATCCGACTGTGTCAAATTTTCGAATTATAAATTTCTGAAGCTAAAAAATTAAAAAATTGTTTTTTTAGTTAATATATCAAAAATACATTAATGAAATATTTTGATCAAAGAAATTTAAAAAAAAGTATGCAATGTACTTTTTGTTGTTGCAATTATTGTTTAAATTAATAATATCAATTATTGAAAACAATTTTTTTAAAGTTATTGTTGAAAATTGGTTATTTTTCAGGTTGAAAAATAATTTTTTAATAAAAAATTGAACTACTCGATTTTTAGTTAAAATTAATATTTTTTAGTTGAAAATTCATATCTTTTCTTGAAAATTTGACTTTTTTGTAGAAAATTAATCTTGGATTAAAAAATTTTAGCCGCGGATTTTACTAATTCTTGTTGACATTAATTTTTTAAAACTTTTTTTGTCAACAAAATTTTTTTAACTACTCGATTTTTGGTTAAAAAAAAATGTTTTTCAGTTAAAAATTTAACTGTTTGGTTGAAATCCTCCTAATATTATTGATGGAATTTTTTTTTAAAGAGAATTTTGGTCTGTGAAGCCTGTTATCGACAGAGTTGAAGAAAAGTTTTTTTCTTCTTCTTCTTGTAAGTGGGGTTCCGAAATTTGAAAAATGATAGGCTCTGCTTCACTTTTTTTTTTTAAATATGACTTTTAAAAAATATTAACCAGAAAAACTAAACCATGTGAAATTGTTTTAAATAAAAAAAGAAGTAGAAAACTATGGAAAATTGAATTGAATTATTCGAATTTCTTAAAAGTTTAAGGCTCTTAAAATGACTCGGGCTTTCGCCAAATCCATAATACGTCTACAAAGATGCATTATTTTATATAATAATTTAACCACTTAATCTAAAGGCAATTATACCAATCGGAACAGAGAGATTTTTTTGAAAAATTTTGTTGTTTTTTTTTTTAAATTAACACTTGTTTTTTTTGCGCCTGTAAAATGCAACCCACTAGCTATTGCCTGTTGCATGTTTCAAGTACCAAAAATAATCAAATTTCAATCACAAAATTTTTTTTTTCGATACAATCTTTCTGTTTCGGCCCGTAGAGTTCCCTTTAGATTAAGTGGTTAGAATATTACATTAAAATTGCATTTTTGTAGGCCTACTATGAATCTGGCGAAACTCCAAGGCATTTTAAGAGCCTTAACCGGTCAAACGTGAACCAATATTTTTAATACAAAATGAGCAAACGATAAGTAAAGATTTTTCTGATTCCTTTTTTTTTTTAAAAAAAGAAGAGTCTGCGCAGTACTTTCTTCTCGATAAATATTACACAAGCATTTAATGATATGCATATATGCTCTCACAAAAAAACCACTCTCGGTGGTTTGTAAAAATCTCTCGTCTTCTCAACTGTTTGTCTTTCGTTTTCTAACTTTAATTTCCTCTGTTTAAATACACCGCTTCGGCGTTTGCAGTAATCTTTTTTCCGCGGCGCGCATTTTTAAGCACTTGGTCAGGACGGCAACAATCGTAAATACCGCTCCTAAAAATGAAATGACCCCGAGAACAACGAGGACCATAAACCAACTTTTGAAGCTTCCAATTCTGTCTGTTATGTCGCAATCGCAAATTTCACTCTCATTCAAATTCAAGGCAGAAAAATTCACAGGTCTCAGGGAAATTAATTTCGTTTCTTCGATTGAAACTTGCCTTCTCTTGGTTACATTTTGTGATTTTTTCATGAATTTGTAGGTAATTGTGTATTTGAATTCCTGGCCATCGTATGACCCTTTTGCACTGTAGTACTGAATCAGAAGAGAATTTCCGCTCGAAATAATGGGCACCTGCAACAGACGTGAAATATTTGTTTTAACAAATTGTACAACTGTACATACCGTGTGAGCGACATTTTGATATTCTGTTTATTTCATTTCGCTCGGGAAAGGGAAAAATGAATTCGGATGTGAAGCAAATTTAGTTATCTTGGTATGCATACACTAGGGTGGTCCAAAAATTCATTGGACATTTTTTTTTCTCCATTTTGCATGCATATTTCATGCATTGAACTATTGATTGAGAAAAAAGCATTTCTGTAAATTTTCGAATGACTTAAATAAAAATAAAATAAAAAATGCCAACACTGTAAAGTTAAAAAAAATCGATTTGACATAGAAAATTCGCAAAATTAGAAAATTTTCCGAACATAAAAATCGTGAATTGAAAAGTTTCGAATAATAAAATTCCCAACCAGTTTATAATAATATTATACAGAAAATTGCCAAATTATAAATTATGCGACCATGCTAAATTTCCGGATTATAAGATTCCCGAATTTAAACAATTAAAAAATTGTTTTTTAGTTGATATTGTTAATTTATTGAAAATAAATAAATCAAATATTTGGATCAAAGACCATTTTTTTAAAAGTAATAAATTTATTTTTTTGTAATTATTGTTTGAATTAAAAATGTAAATTATTGAAAACAAATTTTCTCAATGAAAAATAACGATATAACAACATTATTTTTATTACAAAATCAATAATTTATAATATTATACAATATTATATAGAAAATTGCCGATTATCAAATATTCGACTCTTTAATTGTTTTTTAAAATTAATATTATTTCGTCAGTCATACAATAATGAAATATTTGGATCAAAGAAAATTTTTTTAAAAGTATTCAATGTATTTTTTGTTGTTGGAATTATGGTTTAAATTAAAAATATAAATTATTGTTAACAATTTTTTAAAAATTATTGTTATTTTATATTTAAATAATAATTTTGAAAAGCAAATTGAAAAATCCCGAAAAACGAAATTCACGAAAATGTAAAATTCTCGAATAATCATTTTGCTGAAATATACAAAATCGCGCATTGAAAAGTTTCCGAATAATAAAATTCCCAACCAGTTTATAATAATAGTATACAGAAAATTGCCGAATTATAAATTATGCGACCATGCTAAATTTCCGGATTATAAGATTCCCGAAGTTAAACAATTAGGAAATGATTTTTTAGTTAATATTATTCATTTATTAAAAATAAATTAATGAAATATTTTGATCAAAGACCATTTTTTAAAAGTATTATACGTATTTTTTGTAATTATTGTTTAAATTAAAAATATCAATTATTGAAAACAAATTTTCTCAATGAAAAATAAAGATATAACAACATTATTTTTATTACAAAATCAATAATTTAAAAAAAACTACTATGCACATTGAAAAATTGCAATTGAAAAATTTTCGAATAATAAGATTCACAACCAGTTTATAATAATATTATGTTATAATATTACACCGAAAATTGCCGAATTATAAAATATAAACAATTAAAAATTGTTTTGATTTAATATTAAAATTATTTATAAAAATTATTTATTAAAAATACATTAATGGAATATTTTGATAAAAGGAAATTTGTTATTAATAAAAATAAAAATAATATGCATATTAAAAACTTCTATTACATAATTTTTTAAAATTATTGTTCTTTTATATTTTAATAATAATTTCGAAAAGCACGTTGAAGCAAATGGAAAAATAAAATTCCTGAAAATTTTAAATTGCCGAAATATAAAATCGTGAATTGAAAAATTTCCGACCAACCAGTTTATAATAATATTATATTATAATATTATACAGAAAATTGCCGATTATCAAATATTCGACTGTGTCAAATTTTCGAATTATAAGATTCCTGAATTTAAACAATTAAAAAATTGTTTTTTATTTAATATTATTCATTTATTAAAAATAAATTAATTAAATATTTTGATCAAAGACCATTTTTTTAAAGTATTATACGTATTTTTTGTTTAAATTAAAAATATCAATTATTGAAAACAAATTTTGTCAATGAAAAAGAACGATATAACAACATTATTTTTATTACAAAAGCCAGAATTTAAAAAACTACTATGCACATTGAAAAATTGCAATTGAAAAATTTTCGAATTATAAGATTCCCAACCAGTTTATAATAATATTATATTATAATTTTACGCCGAAAATTGCCGAATTATAAAATATAAACAATTAAACATTGTTTTTATTTAATATTAAAATTATTTATAAAAATTATTTATTAAAAATACATTAATGAAATATTTGCATAAAAGGAAATTTGTTATTGATAAAAATAAAAATAATATGCATATTAAAAAAACTTCTATTGCATAACTTTTTAAAATTATTCTTATTTTATATTTAAATCATAATTTCGAAAAGCACGTGGAAGCAAATGGAAAAATAAAATTCCTGAAAATATTAAATTGCCCAAATATAAAAATCGCGAATTGAAAAATTTCCGACCAATCAGTTTATAATAATATTATACAGAAAATTGCCGATTATCAAATATTCGACTCTCTAATTGTATTTTTAAATTAATATTATTTCGTCAGTCATACAATAATTAAATATTTTGATCAAAGAAAAATTTTTTTAATTATTCAATGTATTTGTTGTTGTTGCAATTATGGTTTAAAATAAAAATATAAATTATTGACAACAATTTTTTAAAAATTATTATTATTTTATATTTAAATAATAATTTTGAAAAGCAAATTAAAAAATCCCGAAAAACGAAATTCACGAAAATGTAAAATTCTCGAATAATCAATTTGCTGAAATATACAAAATCGCGCATTGAAAAATTTCCGAATAATGAAATTCCCAACCAGTTTATAATAATATTATACAGAAAATTACCAAATCATAAAATATATGAATCTATCGAATTTCCCAATTATAAAATTCCTGAAAGTAAACAAGTACAAAATAGTTTTTTATTTCATATTATTCATTTATTAAAAATACATTAATGAATTATTTTGATAAAAGGAAATTCTCTTTAAGTATTCAATGTATTCTTTTAAAAAATATTGTTTAAATTTAGCATAGCAATTACAGAAAAACTTCTATTGAATAATTTATTTTAAATTATTGTTATTTTACATTTAAATAATCATTTTGAGAAGCTCATTGAAAAATATGGAAAAATAAAATTCTTAAAAATATTACACTCCCGAATAATCAAATTCCCGAAATATAAAAATTGTGAATTGAAAAATTTCCGAATAATAAAATTCCCAACCAGTTTTTAATAATATTATATTATAGTATTATAAAGAAAATGGTAAAAATTATAAAATATACGACTGCGTTGAATTCCTGAATTTAAATAATGAAAAAATAGGTTTTTGGTCAATATTATTTATTTATTGAAAATAACAGAATGAAATATTTTGATCATATATTTTTTTAAATATTCATTGTATTTTTTAGTAATTATTTCTTAAATAAAAAATATCAATTCTTGGAAAGAAATTTTCTCAATAAAAAAGAACGATGTAAAAACAATATTTTTATTACAAAAGCAATAATTTAAAAAAACTACTATCAAAATTTAAAAAACTTACATTAAGTCATTTTTAAAATTCGTTTTATTTCATATTTACATAATAATTTTGAAAAGCAAATTGAAAAATACTGAAAATTTAAAGTTTCTTTAATAATCAAATTGTTGAAATTTAAAAATCGTGAATTGAAAAATTTCCAATTAATAAAATTTAAAATCAGTTTATTATAATATTACACACAGAATTACGGAAGCATAACAAATATACGACTCCGTCGAATTTCCAGATTATAAAATTCCTGTATCTAAATCATTAAAAAATTATTCAATGTATTGTCTAAAATTATTTTTTAGATTAAAAATAGCAATTATTGAAAACAAATTTTTTCACTGCAAAAGAACGATACAAAAACAATACTCATAAAAATTGTGAATAAAAAAATTTCCGAATAATAAAATTCCCGACCAATTTTTAATAATAATATATTATAATATTATAGAGAAAATTGCCGAATTATAAAATATGCGACGGTTTCCTTAATTTAAAAAATGAAAAAAATGTTTTTTTCTTCAATATTATTTATCTATTAAAAATGCAATAATGAAATATTTTGATCAGAGATTTTTCCTAAGTACTAACTGTATCTTTTATAATTAAAAAGTGAAAAAGGATGAAAAAGGACGATACAAGAACAAAATTTTTTTACAAGAGCAATAATTTCAAAAAACTACTATGCACATTAACAAACATTTGCATCAAATAATTTTTGAAAATTACTGTTATTTCATATTTAAATAATAATTTTGAAAAGTGCATTGAAAAATCTCGAATAATAAAATTGTCTACAGAAAATTGTCGAATTATAAAATATTCGAACCAGAAAATTCTCGAATTTTGATCAAAATTATTTATCCATTTAAAACAAAATAATCAGGTATTTTTATAAAAAAATGTTATTTTTCGAAAATTGTTAAATTCGGTAATATTATAAACAGATGGCAATTTGGGTATTTAGGAATTTTCAAATTCGGTAATATGATAAGCTGTGAGGAAATTGTTTTATTCTGGGATTTTCCAATTCGGCATTTATATATTTCGACAATTTTATAATTTCAGGAACTTTCTATTTTGAATATTTTGTATTTCGGAGATTTAACAGTTTCGGGATTTTTTATAATAAAATAATTCATTAAACAATGTATTATTCTTAATAATAATATTCTTGAAATAATGCTGCAAAATTACAGTTTATTTCTGAAATTTTTAACTTTTAAATTAAAATGCGAGGTAATAATTATTGCAATATGACAAACAATTTATTATTATTTTGAATAATATGCTTTCAAGAGTATTATTCTTCAAATTAATATTTGTCACCTAATTAACAAAAATGTGAAATGAGCCATGAATTCAATATTTAATTAAGTGTATTAAAAAAATTTGAAATAAAATAGTTTTTATGTCAATGAGGAAGATATCAAGAATCTTTGGTAAGCGCTATCATAATCGATTTTTGATTAAAAAATGTTGCAGTCTTCCTGATTTTAAATGATTAAATAATATTAATTTTTATAATTTAATTTATAAAATAAGTTTGAGCGAATTTATTAGGTACAGTTTAAAAAAAAAATTGAAACTGACTGTTATAAAATGTAAATTTCTGAGCATGAAAACCTTTATGCTTCTAATGAATGACATAACGACTATAGAGGATAAATGTATTATATAATCCAAGGCACCACTCCAAAATTCAACAGTTAAAATTTTAATTTAATGCTTCATTAAAACATTATTTAGTTTTGTCCTCTGATTAGAAAAGATGAGGATTGTTTTTTACGCTTGTCTTGTCCTTCGCGTTTATCCTGGATTTCTTTGGTGAATATAATAATAAAATATGTCTAAAACTGCAAGTATGGTTTTAAGCTTTTGAATGAAAAAAAATGGAGTTAAACGACGTGAGAGACGGAAAAAAGTTTCCAAAAATTCACGTCAGGGTGGTTTTATTGTATGAGTACGCAAAATTTGCGTAATTTTCGTCTGCATGTCTCGAAATCTGCCTGAGGAACAGTAATACGTTCAACGCGGACTTGCCCATCCTTGAACTATAATGAAATGTAAATATCTGATGGCAAACTTGACGCTTCTAATCGACGAGATAACGAGAATATAGGTTGTATGTAATATATAATCCAACAAAGCACTGAAAAATTCAACATTTTTCATTTAATTCTCCATCAAAACGTTAATTGGGGGTTTCTCCAATTAAAAAATATGAGGATTGCTTATACGCTCATCGTATCCTTGATTGTTACCCTGCATTTTTTTGGTAAATATAACAATAAAATATATCTATAATTGTAATGACCGTTTTAAGCTTTCCACAAATAAAAATTTTTCCGAACTGTTTTGTTCTAATCTTCCAGACTTATGAGAAGATTGAAATGTTGTATGTTAAAAATTGAGTTAAAAAACTTCAGATACGGAAAAAAGTTTCAAGTGGGAATTAAAGCTTCCAAAAATTCGAAAAAATAAATATTACGCGATAAAGCTCAAAGGCACCATCCAGAAAAGTGTTGTCATTACGCCAAGAAGAATTTGTGAACAGCCTCTATTTTCCTTCATTTTTGTACATCAATAGAAATTTAACCCTCTGTTTCTTCTTGCAGATTTCAGTTCAACGTTCGACTGCTTACCTAATGGTTACCCTATTCTGTGCCGTCCTCGTTCTGGAACTTCTCATTCTCCTGTAAGATCTGATTCTTCTGAAAGACTTGCTTCTCCTGAAATAAATTATTCTCCTGAAAGGTCTTTTCCTCCTGCCAGACCTCATTCCTCACGTTCTCCGGTTAGGTCGTCTCCTCCCGCCCAGCCTGTTCTTCATGTCAGGTCCAGGTCTCCTCCTGCCAGAAAGACTTTACGCGCACTTAGATATGATCGTGGAGAACATAGATTGATTCGGCTTATTCCCAAGACGAATCCAAACCGGCGATTCGAAATTCAAAGATACACTTTTCCTCGCTTTAAACCAATTCGAGTGAGAGGAAAATCTCAGGTCCTTGAGCCAATGCCATTCGAAGAACAAACAGTATTATCAACGTCCAACGGTGACGTCTTTGCAATATTTGAGAAAAATAATACACTTCTTCGTGGAATATACAAACTGATAGCTTTGAGCCAAAAACGGGTGAAAATAAACATGGTCAGCGAAAAAGTAGAAGAAATGACACCAGAAGAAATCAAGGAATCTCCATTAGGCACTCCTTCACCAGTCTTAAAGAAGTTTCGAATAGTATATATATGAGCTAAATGTAAAAATGTAAGATATGTGAAAAATAAAATATAAAATAATATATGTAAATTCAATTCCTCCATACCAATAATTTATTTGGAAAAAAATGTAAATAGAAAATATATTATTTGTGATCCGAAGTAGGATCGAAATATTAAATTTAACCTTTAGTAACTGTTTTTAGTTTGATCACCAAAAAACTAAAGAGAATAATTTTAAAAAAAAAACAACAAGAAAACAAACTCTTTAGCATCGTTTAACTCTAACAAATAACATAAACATTTTCTAAGTTTAAAGTAAATTGATTTTTGTTTCAAATTAAAATGCTAACTTAGACTAATATGGTATAACTGTTGTAAACATTATTTGAAACTAATGATTTTTATGAACAATAGCAAATTTAAATGATTTTCTAACAACGCATCGGACCTCTCGAGCGGGAAGTGTGAAAAGTTTGTGAATAATTTAATATTATTTTTATTAATTTTCACTTTGAATAATGCTAGAAAGTTGCGGTATTTTCTAAAACTTTGAACTTTTTGCTCACTTTGTACTTAGCGAGTTAATAATTAATGAAATATAAAAAACATAATTGTTTAAACAATTTATTATTATTTTGAATGATATTCTTTTATTAATATTATCCTTCCAATGAATATTTGTCATCTAATTAACAAAAATTTTAGGTGCTATATGCCATGAATTTAAGATTTAATCGAGTAAATAACAACATTTTTAAATTCAAGTAGTTTGTATGTATAGCAATGAAGAAGATAGAAAGAGACTTTGGTAACCGTTATCATAATCGAATAAAAGAGTCTTATTCCAATTCATGATAAATAAGGGATTTCTTTGAAACTTCAAAAAAAGTCAAAAACTTGCTTAAAATTGAACGGTTCGAAAATTTATAATCAGATTAAATTTCATAAAATTTAATGTCAGCATGGTTTTATTGCATAGCACTAAAAATTGGCGTACTTTTTCTCTACAGTCTCGAAATCTGCCTTAGCAACAGTAATACGTTCTAAGGGGACTTAGACCATTCGCAGACTGCACTGAAGTGTAAATATCTAATTGCGACAACCGTGACACCTCTAATCGATGGGATAACGACTATAAAGGATATATTTACTATATAATCTAATGAAGCATTTAAAAATTCAACAACTAAATTTTTAATTCAATTCTCCATTAGATCAGTCATTAGGTTCTTCTCTGATCAAAAATATGACGATTGCCTCTACGCTCGTCTTATCCTTGGTGATTATCCTGAAGCTTTTTGGTGAGTATAATATAAAATATATGTATAATTGTAAGTACACACTCAGAAAAATGTCCTTTTGTGACAAAAGGATCTTTCTTGGCGTAAATGGAATTTCCTCCCAAATTTAAGGTTGAGGGGATTTTCATTTGTCTCAGCAGGAATCCTTTTGTAGAAAAAATTTTCCTTATGCGACTAACTTCACCTAATCTTGCAGCCAAATATTTCTGATTGTGTAAAGCATATGTGACCGTCCGCGAGAAAGGGGATCTAATGCGGAAAAAATGGATTATTATTTTTTTGAGCTAATTTATAGTTTCTGAGTTACTCTTTCATTTCCAATAATAAAAATTTGTTTAAGTTCATTACTTTTTTTGTTATTAAGCTACAAAAATAGACATATTAACCATACGCGGAGAAGAAACAAGAGGCTTGCGAAAACCAGCCCCACCACTCATCACTACTGAGTAAAGTCGGAGCGCACCGATGAGAGTGGAGCTCTCGGATATGGCGCCTAAAGTTGTAGCGGTAAGTGGAGGGGGTTCTTTGCGTTGACGCATTCCCACTGCTCAAATGCTGGCTTGCAGAGTCGGCTACAATCGCTCGTCCTGTAAAATTCAGCTTTGACGCATTAGGTCCCTTTTCTCGCGGACGGTCACATATAATGTTAAGCAATTTCTGATAAGCAAAATTTAATTCTGATGACGTCATCGTCGATTCCTGGAATCCTTATCTATAGGGTTGTCATATTTTAACAGTGTTTGGGTTCCATATAATAGGTTCACTCTTTGTTTTTTTTCATTCTACTGGTAAACAGCCACCAAGTAGGTTTGAAGTATAAAATGCTCTAAGATCTATTTCAAAGTACACATTTTTTTCGGCGATTCCATCCGCTGATAACAAAAACTTACATAACCTCAAATAAATTGAAATCTGTGTAGTGTTTCTATAAGTGTCAGCAGTTCATGAAAAGACTTACATCACCTCAAATAACTTGAAATCTACGCAGTGTTTCTGTAAGTGTCATCAGTTGATAACAAGACTTACATAACCTCAAATAACTTAAAATCTGCGCAGTGTTTCTATAAGTGTACGCTAATTCCATTTTAAATTAAAAATGGATTTGGGAAAATGTAAAACAATTCTTCAAATCATGATGATGGGATATCAACTTATAATCGAGAAGCAACCCCCAACACATGAAGAAATTAGATGGTGGACGAGGGAAGGAAAAAGAAACGTCAGGATATTAAACAAAATACAGAGGAAAAACATTCTGCTATCCGTTGGCCAAGAACATGCGATTATGACGTTAATTTGTGATCTGAAGACTGAACGCAGAAAATTCAAGAAGTTGCTCAAGACAGGAACTGGTATGAGTGAAGCTTCGAAATAACTGAGAGAGGGTGAGTTGGGCTTATGTAGCAAGTGCGTTTCGAAGACGAATAAGAACGGGACTTGTAACAAACTTAATCCATAAAGATTTAAATACATTTTCAGATGACTATAAAAGCATGTTCATTCCACGAAGCAAGAATACAATGCATAGTTTAGATAATATCAAAGCTTGCGTTGAATTCACCGGTATTTTCAAGGTATTAGTGGGAGGGCAGGAAAAACCCGAGGCAAAACGTGTTTGCACTGAAAATAATCCTGTTCTAACGTCTATTGTCAGCTTAACGGTTAACATAAATAGACACGCCCATTTTCAGGTCGAGTCTTCAATTTTCATTGAGTTACCTGATTTTATTCGGAAAAAAAGCTATGGTTAATATAAAAAATAAAGATTTATATTGTTTTCTCTGGTCAGTAATGGCAGCTCTTTATCCTGCTAAAACTTATTCCAGTCTAACTAGTTCTTATCCTAACCTTGATGGATCAGAACTTAAATATACTGATATTAAGTTTCCAATTACTCTTGAGGATATTCCTAAATTTTAGCGAATGAATGTTTAAGTATAAATGTATATGGACTAGAATTTGATGAAGTTAGCAAAAACCGGAAATTGTTCCAGGTTTAATAAGTCAGGAAAATTCGGAAAAGCCCGTTATTCACCTGCTTATGATTAAAAATACTAAATTTGATTCAGATACAGAAGCATATCTTTTTCCTTAGATTAAAAATCTATCTAGACTAGTGAAATCACAAATAACAGAAAGTCGTTGCACAACTTACCTTTGTGACAGACGTTTGTATCACGCAAAATTGGAGAAATCTCTTGAAAAGCATAGAATTGATTGTGATAATCTAAATAATAATTACACTCTAATACTCTCCACAGAATAGGATAACAATTTAAAGTTTACAATTATAAATATAAAGAACGGGTTCAATTGACAGTATATGCTGATATAGAGTGGTTGTTAGAGCCAGTTATCAATATTCAAGGAAATGCTTATCAGAAACATATACCTACAAGTGTTGCTTATTACACAAAATACAGTTTTGACGATTCACAATCTTAACCTCAAGTTTATCGTGGAAAGGACTGCATCACATGGTTTGCCAATGATTTATGCCAAGTAGCCTCTCCAAATTAGCTTCAAATCTTAGCAATGATGAAAATATGATTGTAAATTGTAAATTGGCGGAAAAAGATCGAAAAGCTGTACAATTGTTGGTACAAAAAATACAAGTTATTGGAAATAAAAAAAATTAGTTGAATTTAAATTGGTGTTTTTTCTAATTTATTTAGCAAAACCTTAATATCCTATTTCATAAAGTAAGTTTGCTGCTTTTTTAAAAAATAAACTCATCTGCTTGAGTTGTCGGACGTAATGTTCCAATGCTGAGAACGATGTTGCTTGAAGCCGCAATGCCATCGATGTGAGCACTGATCTATCTACTATTCGCACTTATGATTAAAAGGACTTGCTTTGTTTGCTTTATTTC
>JAWWLR010205661.1:0-15000 GCA_035041075.1 Acraspis erinacei | reverse complement strand
TCCTTAACTCGTGTAGGTACTTTTTGCAAATTCACTTAAAATGTCATCCTTTTCGTTTGCAAATTCAACTGTTTTGTAAAAATTCGTCCTTTTGGGTTAAAAATTCAACTCTTCGTAAAACATAAACCTCTTGTTTAATATTGATATTTTGCGCTGATAAGTCAACTGAAATCTTATTTGGACCAAAAATATGTTTTCTGAAAATTTTTAGTTTTTTTTTGTTTTGTTTGAGATATTACCTTTTTTATTAGATATATTAAATCTTTCTTGGGTAAAACTGCAACTGTTTATTTAAAAATTAAACTATTTCCTAGAAAGTTTAGTCTTTGGTTAAAGTTCTTATTTTGTGTTGAAAAGTCAATTAAAATCTTTGTCGATGAAAATTCCACCCTTTTTTGAAAATTTGTCTTTTTGGTTTCAAAATTCACTTGTCTTAGTTGAATTTTCAATTTTTAAGACAAAAATGCACGACTTTGTTTGAAAATTTAACAATTTTGTTAAAAAGTCATGCTTTTTAGCTAAAAACTTGAATATTTCGCCGAAAACTAACTGATTGTTTACAATTATTTTTTGGGTATTGGGCAGTGAACTGCAATCTTAGTTGGATAAAAATATTAATATTTCCTCAAGGTTTTTCTAATTGATTTATTTTAGAAGAAATTTCACCTTCCTTAAATAAAAATCCAACTTTTTGCATGAAAATTCAACAATTTTGTTGAAAAGTAATCCTTTTTGGTTGGAAATTCCGCTGTTCTGTTGAAGATTTTAATATTTCGTATAAAATTTAATTTTTCTTTTAATTCAATATTTTGGTGTTAACAAAAACTTTCTGAATGAAAATTCAACTTAAAAAAAATTGTTTTGAATTAAAAATTCATCTGCTTTAACAGAAATGTTATCTTTCTTGGATAAAAATGCAACTATACGTGAGAAATTTACTTTTTCTTTAAAATTTATATTTTCATGTTGAAAAGTTTGTCGGTTTTACAAAAAATTCATCAGTTTTAGTACAAATTTCATCTTTCTTGGATAAAAATTCAATTATATTATTTTTTTGTTGAAAAAATTCGTCATTTTGGATTTAAAATTCAAATTTTTGGATAGAAACTTATTTTTTGTTACTCAAAGTGTTATCCTTTTCGTTTGCAAATTCAATTGTGTTGTAAAAATTCGTCCTTTTGGGTTAAAAATTCAACTCTTCGTAAAACATTAACCTCTTGTTCAAAATTGATATTTTGTGCTGATAAGTCAACTGATATCTTTTTCGGACCAAAAATATGTTTTCTCAATTTTCTTTAAGAGATTACCTTTTTTATTATATATATTGAATCTTTCTTGGGTAAAACGGCAACTGTTAATTTGAAAATTAAACTATTTCCTAGAACATTTAGTCTGGTTAAAATTCGTATTTTTGTGTTGCAAAGTCCATTAAAATCTTTGTCGATGAAAATTCAACCCTTTTTTTTTTAAATTTGTCTTTTTGGTTTCAAAACTTCAATTGGCTTAGTAGAATTTTAATTTTTCTTGGACAAAAATGCACGACTTTGTTTGAAAATTTAACAATCTTGTTAAAAATTCATGCTTTTTAGCTAAAATTTTGACTGTTTAGCAGAAAATTAACTGATGGTTTACAATTATTTTTTGAGTGTTGGGCAATGAACTGCAATCTTCGTTGGATAAAATCTTACTATTTCTGCAAAGGTTTTTTTTTAAATCGATCTATTTCAGAAGAAATTTCACCTTTTTAAAATAAAAATCCAAGTGTTTGCATTTCTGCTGTTCAGTTGAAGATTGTAATATTTTGCAGAAAATTCAATTTTTATTTTAATTTAATATTTTGGTGGTAAACAAAAATTTTCTGAATGAAAACTACACATTAAAAAAAATTGCTTTAAATTAAAAATTCATCTGCTTTAAGAGGAATTTTATCATCCTTGGATAAAAATGCAACTATATTGCTGCAAATTCTACTCCTTTGTTGAAAATTGAACTATTTCGTGAGAAATTTACTTTTTGTTTAAAATTTATATTTTCATGCTGAAAAGTTTTTCGTTTTTATAAAAAATTCATCTGTTTAGTACAAATTTCATCTTTCTGAGATAAAACATTAAATTATATGGTAGATAATTGAACCATTTTTTTAAATAAATACTTTTGGTTGAAAAAATCCGTCCTTTTGGATTGAAAATTCAAATTTTTGGGTAGAAACTTATTTTTAGGTACAAAACTCATATTTTGATATTGAAAAGTCCACTGGAATATTACTTTGAACGAAAAATCAACTATATTTTAAAAACTTATTTGTTTTTTAAATAGAAATTTCTCTGTTTTTAAAGAAATTTCATATCTTTTGGACATAAATGCAAAAGTTCGATAGAGAATTGAACAATTTTGTCAAAATGTCATCCTTTTGTTTAAAATTCATCTTTTTGGATTGAAAATTCAATTTTTTTCGTAGAAACTTATTTCTTGTTTTAAAATTCATATTTTGATCGTGGAAAGTGAGCTGAAACCTTTCGTAACAGAAAATTTGACTATTTTTTGTTGTTCAAAATTTATCTTATTGATTTAAGAATTAATCTATTTAAGCAGAAATTTCTTTTTTTTATGAACGTGCAACTTTTGGGTTAAAAATTATTATTCTTTGATTACTTATTCAACTATTTTGTTTGAAAGATTTGGTAGAATTCCTGGAATCCTTTTTGGATGAATAAATTCGTCGTTTTGGATTAAAAATTTCATTTTTGTTTCAAAATCTTTTTTTTTTACTTCAACTAATAATAGTTAATAGTTTAATTAATTAATTAATTAATGTATCTATTAATTAATCAATTAATTAATTAACTTATTAATACTTAATAGATAAATATCAACTATTCCAAAAATTTTGTTAAATAAAAATTTATCTATTTTGAGAAAAATGTTATCTGTTTTGGTAAAAAAAATCAACTCTTTGGTCAACAATTTTGTCAAAAGATCATCCTTTTTGGTTAAAAATTCGTCTTTTTGGATTAAAAATTCAATTTCATTCGTAGAAACTTATTTCTGAATTAAAAATTCATTATTGATAGTGGAAAGTCAGCTAAACTCTTTTTATATAGAAAAATCAACTATTTTTTTTCAAAACAAACTGATTTGGTTAAATGAGTTTGTTCAGAAATCATGTTTTGGTTGAAGATTTATATTTTTAGTTGAAAATTCATCTATTTAATTGAAATTTTAACTGTTTAGTGGAAAAGCTAATTTTAAGATTGATCTTTTTCAGTTGAAGATTCTTCTTTTTAGGTGAAACAATCATTTTTCGGGTTTGAAATTTCATTATAGTTGTGTAGAAATTCATCAGTTTCGCGGAAAATTAATTTTTTTGCTGTGTAAATAAATTGTATCCTTTTGATTGAAATATAAACTATTATACTTTTCTTCTTGAGAATTTACCTTTTTAATTTGAAAGTTTAAGTATTTTTTGAAACCCTATCTTTTATGGTAGAAAATACTTTTTTTTCTTTAAAATAAATTAATAAATTTGAAAATATGCATTTCAAATAAATATTTTATTGGCTTTATAAAAGACTCTATGTAGAAAGCATTACAAGATTAAAATAACAATATATGAATGTTAATGATCAAAGAAAACGAAAAATTGGTCAAGGAAAATTCAGGGAATTTTGAAAATGAAGTTCTCGGACCACTGCCTAATTTTACATGCAATACATAGCAAACAACTTCTGGAAACTAAAAATTGCGTACAGAAAGAGGGGGGCGGGGTAGAAAATATTTGTATACGTTTTGTTACAGGGGGTGGATGGATCTTAAAGGGGGTCTATAAACCGTTACGTAATTTAAGTTGCATTTATATTTTTTTCAAATATACTTGCATTTTCATCAGCAAAAAGATTCCAGTTGACTTTTCCAGATAAAAACGTGATTTTTTATACAAAAAAAAAAAGATGTAACAAAATAGTTAAATTCTCTAACACATATTTGCATTTTTAGTCTTATAGAAGAAAGATTAAATTTGTACTAAAACAGATGAATTTTTAATAAATAAAGACTAATTTTTTTTAAGTTAAATTTTCACCCAGAAAAGATTCAGTTCTCTTTTCAGCACCAAAATATTAAATTTAAACAAAAAGTCTGACTTTTTTTAAATGAAAAAGGCAAATTTTCGGAAAAAATTGTTTTCATCCAAAAAAGATTTTAGTTGACTTTTCAGAAACAAAACATGAATTTTAAACAAAAGTTTAATATTCTACGAAAAGAGCTGAATTTTTTACCCAAGAAGACGATTTTCTCATAACACAGTTGAATATTCAGCCAAAAAGGATTTCTTTCTAAGAAAATTGTTAAATTTTCAAGAAAATAATAAAAATTATAACTAAACACATAATTTTCAGAAGAAAGTTTTTGCGATTTTGAAAAAATTACGTCCATGAGTGAAGGAACCCCTTTCCCCTACAGTAACAAATTTTTAAAAATTATCTTGACCCCCTTCCCCCTTGAGATATGACTGCATACATTGTCGAAACGTGGAAATATTGCCGAAAATGGCAAACTTTAGAAATTTACTGTGCAAAAAATATGAAAATGTGTGGCTCGTTGAGCCCCGCACATTTTTTTTTTGTTCTTGCCTGGAAAGTTTTTTTTTTAGAAAATTCAGCTATTTTGTTAAAAAATATTTTTCTTTGTTAATAAAATTTTCTTTTTTAGTAGCAATTTCCCTTTTTTTAATAACGTGTTCAAATGAAACAAATTTAACAAATAAAATATTTGTTTGTCCCCGCTTCAAAGATAGAAGTAGTTCGATTTAAATCAATTGCGTTTAAGTTGAACAACAGTTTCTTTCAATCAAATAAATATTTATTTTAATCAATAAAATATTTTTTTACCATCTATCAAGGATAGAATTTGTTGGATTTAAATCAAAGATATTTGAGTTGAACAATAGTTTGTTTAAATCAAACAAGTACTTGCTTTAATCAATAAAAATTTTGTTTCACCGTCTATCAAAGAAAGAATTTGTTTTATTTAATTAAAAGCCGTTTGGGTTAAACAATATTGTGCTTAAAAAACAAATTCAATCAACAAAAAATTCGTTTGGCTATCTATTTGTTTGACCATTTATCATTCATAGAATTTTTTTCAAAGACGTTCGAGTTAAACAGTAGTGTGTTTAAATCAAACAAAAATTTGTTTGATTCAAATCAAAAATGTTTGGGTTGAACAATAGTTTCTTTAAATCAATCAAATATTTGTTTTAATCAAAAAAATAGTTGTTTGACCCTCTGTCAATGATACAATTTGTTTGATTTAAATAAAATATGTTTCAGTTGAACAATAGCGTCTTTAAATAAATCAAATACTTGTTTTGGTCAATATAAATTTGGTTTCACTATCTATTAAACATAGAATTTGTTTGCTTTAATTAAAAGACGTTTGGGTTAAACAGTATTGTGTTTAAATCAAACAAATTCAATCATTAAAAAATGTGTTTGGCCATCAGTCCAAAAATACAATTTGATTGATTTAATGAAAATATGTTTGGACTAAACAATATTGTGTTTAAATAAAACTAATTCAATCAATTAATTATTTGTTTCACCCTCTATCAAAGATAGAATTTATTTGATTAAAATAAAAGATGTATGAGTTTAACAATAGTGTGCTCAAATAAAACAAATTCATTCAGTACAATATTTTTTAACCATTTATCATTCATAGAATTTGTTTGATTTAAATCAAAGATGTTTCAGTTAAACAATAGTGTGTTTAAATCAAACAAATATTTGTTTGACCCTGCATCAAAGAAATAAATTGTTTGATTCGAATCAATTATGTTTGAGTTGAACAATAGTTTGTTTAAATCAAACAAATATTTTTTTGAACAATAAAATAGTTGTTTGACCTTCTATCCATGATACAATTGGTTTGATTTAAGTAAAACATGTTTGAGTTTAACAAAAGTGTCTTTAACTCAAACAAGATCTTGTTTTTATCCATAAAAATGTTGTTTCACCACCTGTCTAAGATGGAATTTGTTTGATTTAATTAAAAGACGTTTGGGTTAGACAATATTTTGTTTAAATGAAACAGATTCAATAATTAAAAAATTTGTTTGGCCATCTACAAAAAAGTAGAATTTGTTTGATTTAATTCAAATATGTTTGAAATAAACAATATTGTGTTGAAATAAAACAAAATTCAATCAATAAAATATTTGTTTGACTATCTATCAAAGATAGAATTTGTTTGATCCAAATAAAAGATGTTTGAGTTTAACAATAGCGTGTTCAAATGAAACAAATTCAATCAGTAAAATATTTTTTTAACCATTTCTCATTTATAGAATTTGTTTGATTTAAAATAAAAAATATTTGAGTTAAACAATAGCGTGTTTAAAACAAACAAATATTTGTTTGACTCTGCATAAAAGATATCAATTGTTTGATTCAAATCAATTATGTTGGGGTTGAACAATAGTTTCTTTAAATCAAACAAATATTTGTTTTATTCAACAAAATAGTTGTTTGACCCTCTGCCAATGATAAAATTTGTTTGATTTAAATAAAATATGTTTCAGTTGAACAATAGTATCTTTAAATAAATCAAATACTTGTTTTGGTCAATACAACATTGGTTTCACTATATATTAAACATAGAATTTGTTTGCTTTAATTAAAAGACGTGTGGGTTAAACAGTATTGTGTTTAAATCAAACAAATTCAATCATTAAAAAATGTGTTTGGCCATCGGTCCAAAAATACAATTTGTTTGATTTAATTAAAATATGCTTGGACTAAACAATAATGTGCTTAAAAAAACAAATTCAATCAATAACAAATTTGTTTGGCTATCTATCAAAAATAGAATTTGTTTGATCCAAATAAAAGATGTTTCAATTTAACAATAGTCTGTTCAAATGAAACAAATTCAATCAGTAAAATATTTTTTCGACCATTTATCATTCATAGAATTTGTTTGATTTAAAATCAAAAGTGGTTGAGTTAAAGAAGAGTGTGTTTAAATCAAAGAAATGTTTGGTTTGGCCCTGCATCAAAGAAATAAATTGTTTCATTCAAATCAATTATGTTTGAGTTGAACAATAGTTTGTTTGCATCAAAGAAATATTTACTTTTATCAAAAAAATATTTGTTTGGCCCTCTATCAATGATGCAATTGGTTTGATTTAAATAAAATATATCTGAGTTTAACAATAGTGCCTTTAAATCAAACAAATACTTATTTTAATCCATAAAAAATTGATTTCACCATCTATCTAACATCGAATTTTTTTTATCTAATTAAAAGATGTTTGGGTTCAACAATACTGTGTTTAAATCAAACAAATTCAATCAATAAAATATTTTGTTGGCCCTATATTAAAGATAGAATTTGATCAATTCAGATAAAAGATGTCTGCGTTAAACCATAGTGTGTTTAAATAAAAAAATTATAGGTTTTTTTTTATTTAAATAAATGAAGTTTGGGTTGAAAAATATTGTGTTCAGTTAAAATAAATTTAAACAATAAAATATTTTTTTGACTATCTATCAATATTAGAATTTGTTTGATTTAAATCAAATATGATTCAATTTAACAATAGTATCTTTATATCAAACAAATACTTGCTTTAATCAATACAAATTTTGTTTTACCACCTATCAAAGATGGAATTTGTTTGATTTAATTAAAAGACGTTTGCGTTAAACAATGTGTTTAAATAAAACGAATTCAATCAGTAAAATATTTTTTGAGGTTCTATTACAGCTAGAAGTTGTTTGATTTAAATGAAAGATGTTTGAGTTAAACAATGACGTTCTTAAATCAAAGAAATATTTATATAAATCAATAAAATATTTATTTGACCTTCTATCAAAAATAGCATTTGTTCGATTTAAATAAAGGATGTTTGAGTTAATTAATTGTCTATTTTAATCAAACAAATGTTTTCTTTGATTGTTGTTAAATAACTCTTCTTAGGTATAATATAAATTAAAAAATAATTGGTTCAGTCAAGAAAATATTTACTTGACACTCTGTCAAAGTTAGAATTTAACTTAGACAACAAATGTATGTGTTAAACAATGTTGTGCTTTAATCAAACAAAAATATTTTTTTAATCATTAAAACATTTGTTTGACTCTATATCCAAGAAAGAATTTGTTTCAATAAAAAAAAAACATTTTTCTGAGAGTCAGATAAGTGTTTGTTATATTTTAAATTTTCGACATATCGAATGCTAAACATTTATTATTGGAATTGATAATATCTTGCTCAGTTTATAATTGTTTTATAAATTGAATAATTTTGTCCAAATATAGCTTTTGTAATAAAATTAATAATTTAAACGTGACTTTTTTCACAAACTTTTAAGGTAACTTACTCTGAAGTTATATTGTCAATAAGCAGCATAATATGGGAAACTGCATGATTGAATAATTCGTTTAGTTTCTATTTTCTAACAAAGGTGAACCAGAAGTAGGAAGTCTGAATGTGTAATCTTGTCTTTTGACACCGCATTCTTATCTGAGCAGTAACAAAGAGGAACAAATACAGACGTCAAATATTTTTAAACCTCGTCAAGGTCAAGGACGTAGCTATTTTAAGAAGTGCTTCTTTTACAGTATTTTACATTATTTATTTAAATAATAGACTCGTAAAATTATTATATTGAAGGTTATAAAAGTGGTAAAAAAAATTATTTTAAAATTGATCCTCTATTGAAAAAAGTATTACTGAATATTAGATATTATTCATCTTTTCATAAAGGATCTATGATTATAAACAAATCTCGCAGAATAAACAGGAAAAGAATTATGTTTTCAAATCATAGTATATCCTAATGCAGGGTGGTATGTATTCTGTAGGACATTTCCAAATTAAATCAAACATAAAAAAATTTTTAACTTTACCAAAATTTAACAAAATAATTAACTATTTTTTATCATTCTTGTTTTAAATGTTTACAAATTTAAAGCACTAATAACTTTGCCAATAAAGATTTTTCTGCAAATTGGTAATATGAGTTTCGTCAAATTCTTTTCATTTTCCCTAATTTACTATAAATTTACTCGAATTTTATTCAATTTATCGTTTAAAAAAATTGTTTAGTTTGTTTTTAATTCGTTAAAATTTACCTTGAGTTATCATCAATTTCATCAAATTTTTTTTAACTAAAAAAACATTAGATATGTAATTGAAATATTTAATAATATTAATATAATATATTTTATTTTATAAAAATATTTTATTTAATTTGATTTAAATATGTGACCTTAACAATTTTTTCAAGTAAATTAGGCTGTTGAAGACCTGTGTATTGTTTCTTTATTTTTAACAGCAATAATTTTTCGAAAGCTTCGCCTTCCAGTCTTTCCCTTCTTATACAAAAGAAAAAATAGTTGTTAAAGTAATAAAATTGATTTATTATTATAAAAAATCCTTCTGAAATATTTTTCGAAATCAGAACCTCGAATAATTTTCGACGAAAAACACGAATAAAATCTAAAATTATTAAGATTCGAAATCTTCTTTAAATTTTGTCATATTTTTATTATATTTAAATTTTTATTCCAAAATTTCAATCTTTGATGTAAAACAGACTATTAACCTAACATTTGACAAAATTATTAATCTTCTTTGAATTCTGACGATTATTTAAATACAAATATTAGATTATAATTAAAAACTATAACCCAATCCGAAGCTTTGTTGAAGCTTTTAAGTTTTTTTATTTTAAACATATCCAATTGGTCCAATTGGTTATGATTTTTATTTGAAATAATAAAGTTTCGATGTAAAAGCCCAACTCAACCTAAGATGGTTAAAAAATTATGAATCTTCTTTGAAATCCAATTATTTTTTAATATTAAATTAAATTTTCCAAGAAAAGCACTGAAATAATAAAAAATGGTTTTAAGTTTGTAAAATGTGTTATTTGTTTGTTACACACAAAAAAATGGATTTAAATCGGATAATTCTTTGTTTGAAAATATTGAAATATATGATCCCTAAAAACTTTCTGAATACTTTACTATTGCTAAAAATGGTTTAAACTCTCTTGAAACCTTTACAAGTTTTTTGATACGCCCTGAAATAGTTTGAAACCCATTGAAAACATTATAAACCCTTTTTAAACTTTTGAAATCCTTTAAAACCTTCTCAGATCGGTTAAAATTTATAAGTATTGTTTGAAATGATTACAGTCTCTAGAAATAATTTGTGATTGCTGGAAATCTAATTAAATTTACTTCATGGTATCAAAGAATTAATTACAACAAATAGTTATTTTTCTTTAATTAAATTAAGTTTCATTCCTTTACTGAAGCAGATACATTTAGTTCTGTATTTAAAAGAAAAATTCAATATTATTTTCATTTTCATTTCACGTCTACATTTTTATATCGAACTAAAAAATATTAAAAAGCTTAACATAATTATGGATCCTAGCACAACTTTTAATCCTTTTCGATCCATGAGCTCGGTCCGATGAATCCGTTTCAATTCTCACACGTGGTCATCAACTTCAATCGGATGCAATCCAAATCAATTAAAACTCGCCAATCAATTATTTTCAATCTTCTAGAAAATCTTTTAAATTTTGACAGTTTCAACAGTTTCAAATTTCAACTGTTTCCGGAAATCTCAAAATGTATAAGATTTCTTCAATATTGACACTTAAAGGAATCTTTATTATCATCAGAAAATAACAGAAATTTTTAAAGTATTGTCAGTTCAGATGAAGTTATGAATTACAAAGTTTTTAAATTAAATATTTCCTGAAAAAAATCTTCTCCTTCTCTCAGCTGGGAATAGGACCACAGGACTTCTGATTGCTGGCCGAGTGTTTCCCTGAAGCTACAAGAAAGATCGAAAGCTAAATCCTTTTTTTCAGAAATACAGACTTTATTCTTCCAGGTCTCACAAGGAAAATTTTTCAAGGAATTTGTAATATCATCAGGAAATAACAGAAATTCTTAACGACTTTTTAAATTAGAAGGAGTTACAGAAGTTTTGGTTGCCGGCAGGTGCTTTTCCCTTAAGCTACTAGAGAAGTCGAAAAGCCTTTAAGAATTTGCTTATTCCTTGATGATGATACAGATTCCTTTAGAATGCTGTCTTTTAAAATCTGACAAAATAATGCGTGTATTTCTGAAAAAGGAGTCTTCTTTAGATCTCTCAAGTAGTTTAAGGGGAAAGAACCGGCAATCAGAAGTTCTGTGGTTCGATTCCCAGCAGAGCGAAGGAGAAGATCCTTTTCAGAAAAAATTTTATTCAGAAAGTACTTTAAGGGTCAGTTCATTACTATATAACCAACAAAATCGGAATTTTTCGGGAGAGCGAAACAGCATTCTGTAAAATCGAAATCACCCTTTAAAGATGAAACAGAGGTTGACTCTCGAGCTGAAGTGTTTCTGAATTGGGGACAAAAAGTATGATTAAAAATATTATCCAATTCCGAAAAATAAAATATGGAAGCTTACAATCGCAAAGTGACAAGTACCTACAATTGGAAAAGGTTTGAGTGCAGATCGGGATAAAAACTGCAATTTTCAGTTGACACAAAAAATAAAATATAGCTCCCGATATATTGAGCTGCTAAATTAGGAGAAAATTAGGTTCATTAGCAAAAGTTAACCAATTTTGAGTAAATCATTCAAAAATTTAGTGCTTCAAAATTTCATATATGTTTGAAAAATCGTCGTTAGATAGCAACTCTATATCTATTTTTTAATTTAAAAATATAATCCAATGAATAAATAAATCTTCATTCCAAAAAAATCTTATTCTTTTTATTCTAAAAATCGTTTTAAAAATCTTATTGTTTTTGAGATAAATCAAAACTTTAAAGTTGAAATTTTTCTTCTAGGCTAATTCGGGGTGCCAGAAAACCATATTCTATCTGAAATATCCTGAAATTTTTGTGACTTTTCAAACATTTCTACTTTACTCAACTGCTCTTTAGTAGTTAGGTAGAGTTGGTTTTTCACGTACGATTTTCGAAAATTTAGATATCTTTAATTTTCGAAAATCTTTTTGCTTGTGGTTAAGCTAGCAGAGGATCATGCCCTATAGAAAAGCCCATAAATGTTGGAAGTGATCGCGTACGGCTCAACGTCTTTGTTATAATATCAAATGTTTATTTTGGTTTGAATTTTCAAAATTTTTCCCTTTCCCTTAATGTTTGCAGAAGCTACAAAGTCACTAACAATTAATTTCACATAATTTATAACTAACTCTAGTTCAAGACACTGATTTTTAACTATTTTATTAATTTCTTATAACAATTAGGCCAGAAATGTTGACTCTTTTGAAATTTGTGCCAAGTTAAATTATCGAATCTTTTTTTCATTATCAACATATCGAATCTTGCTCTCGATTCTCTACAGTTGATTAGTCGATTCTACTGTGACCAATAGGGTTTAGAGACTTCGCATAAAGTTGGCCGAAGTTCAGTACTTTTTATAATAGGATAGGAATACTTATCATACGAAGAATGCTTATCTAGTTGACACAAGAGCAGTTTACGCGAGAACACAGTGTGTGTGCTTAGATTCTTCTTATTTGTACCCATCGAGTTGAGAAGGGATTCTTAAATCACTATGATTTGAAGCCATCACCTAGGTAAAGTTAGATAAATAAGAATCTGTTTTCGTCAAGTCTTTGTTTGAACTCTAAACATATGCGTATATGCTTTGATTATACTGAATCATTCAAAAACACAAAAATATATTTCTGTTTTCAATGGGACAGTTGATTCACCCCAAAAAAAGTTATTTTTGAACTTAATAAATTCCATTCTTTTCTTTATCATCTTGGCAAAGATTTCATAAATTGATTAGAATAATAAGATCTCGTGATAGAATTGTAAGATTCATTCAGATGGTCTAGATCTGTAATGTTATTAAGACAATTTCCAAATTCTTTTTTTTTATCAAAACTCTTTCAGCAAAAGCTCTTTTTATAGGATTACTCTCTCGATGTAAAATTTCAATATCGCCCCCCCCCCCAAAAGTGAAAAAAGTTTAGTCAGACACTGTCTTGGTGTTCTTCTCGTCTAATGTGTAGAGGTGTTTTTTGTTGGTGCAATATAGCATTATCCATAATTATAACAAAAAAAAACGGTAAACTTCGTGATTTTTGTCTAGAGTTTCTAATCAGTATTTTCCTAATTTTATACTCTTATCAAGTTTATAATGCATACGAAAAGTAGTGCTGATTTAATAAGTTTTTGATAGTCTTTATATTTTCAGAAATTTTAACACAAACTGGAATAGTAATATTGTTTTTAGGATCAAATAATTTTTTTATAATATTGTTTAAATTGTTAGTTAGGTTTCTATTATTAATTTCTTTTAATATATTATCGATATGTTTTTATTAACATTTTGTGGAAAGATATTTAAAGAAGGTAATGCCCTACTGAAAAATTTGACGTCGGAAACGAGATCGGAAACTGCACCGGAAACGACTTAGCAAATGACATCGGAAACGACGCCGGAAATGACAACGCCACTTACGTCGGAATCAAAATCGGAATTTGGGATCGGAGCCGACGCAGTTTCCGGCGTCGTTTCTGACGACGTTTCCTGCGTCGTTTCCGATGTCGTTTCCAATATCATTTTCAGCTTCGTTTCCGATGCTTTTTTCAGGTTTGTTTACTGCCCCTTTTTAAATAAATATTTTTAAAATATTGAAATGTAATGAAAACAACGTTAAAAGACTAGGAATTCTACTTTTCAGGCTTTATTAACTTTATAACATAATTGCATGTAAATCCATCCATACCATGTGTAAGAAATGCCTTATTATAACGTATACATTAAAAAGTATTAAATGTGCATATAATAGTGAAATAGAAATATATGTATACTTACAATCATCAAACACTGTTTTCCTTTCAGTGAGAAGAATTTCTCTTCCTGTACGCTGCTACAAGCAAACTCTAAAAATCCTACCCTAGTTAAATAAGAAAAAATTTTCTTAAGCAATTAAGTTTTTATAAACTGTTTAGACCTCATCCTAATTAAATCAATCAGCCCAAAAGTATTTTAAGGTCCATTAGTAGATTCTTACATAAAATGCATCCAAAAGTTTTTTTTATTCACTAAAAAAAACGAATTATTTTTAGAAATAGGAAAACTAAATAAATGTAACTTAAAAAATGAATGCCATTATTTCACAGTGAAATTGAAGACGACTTTTTATGGATGCATTGGATGACGATGATTTTCCGATGAGTGAGGATTTTGAAATTGGAATTACTGTGAAACATTTTTGTGATCACGTCGGTACAAAACTCGTTAAAAATTCTGAGCAAATTTCGGAAATAATAGACTTTGGTCCATCGTCTTCTGTAGAATGATGTGGATAGCAAAATAATGTATCTCTGAAGAAGAAGTTTCATATAAAACCATTTTAAAGACGGCTGTTTATACATGTCAGCAATGAAAAGTACCAATAAATCCGACAACATATTTGCTCAGCTACTTGATGGTTCTCATGTACAGGTGGATAATTTTACAGTCGATTCGGCTACTAAAAAAGGACATGTAATTGTTAAGAAAATTGACAATATAGATCAATTTATCAACAATTCTAGCATGGTACAAAATGTTATAAGAATAGATAATAAGAAGATTTGCGTACTTGCCAGTGAAATTTTGCGAAGCTGTATGTATATGGAATTGAATTGTGGTTATGAGCACTGGTGGGCAGGCCCTAATTTGGAATCGTATTAATCTTATTTTCACGCCATAATGTAATAATTAATAAATCATTGAAAGCCGAATTTCTATTTCTTCTCATTATAATTCTCAGTCATCCTTTTCGTTTAAACCCTTTAGTCACTTATCTAATATAAATTTATCTATTATATATTATATGTATTATATATTATATATATATTATATATATGGCTCGTTCGACGTAAACCGGATCAGAGCTGCGGCCAAAATTTGACGTGACGAAATAATATGCCTAAGGGCTCATTTTAAAGCTTGG
>JAWWLR010205578.1:0-15018 GCA_035041075.1 Acraspis erinacei | reverse complement strand
AGAGAAAAAGATTCTCTAAGTACTTAAGGCTGTTGCTCTTGGTGGTTCGGAACCCACCCTAAACTGTAGGTCCCCCTCCCACCACCAAGAAAGTATGTGGGGGGTGTGTAAAGAAGTAGCGAAGAAGATGCAAGAAAAATGTAAACCCTTAGGGGACACATTAGGAGCTTCTTCCAATCTTGGGTGGGAGCTGCCGAGTCAGTCGCTGATTTCTAGTTGTTAAAGTAAAGAAGAGTATTGTGCTTTCGATGAAGTTTTGCACCAGTTTATTTACTAGCACATTGTTGAGGTCTATGACCTGGAGACAAACAATTTAAACAAGCGTGTTTTTGAAAGACGAATCCACCACAGATCCCGGACGAGCCCCCAAAAAGGTTTGTTAGTCTTAATTGATCCTCGTTTTCTTACGAATCCAGATTCCTAAACTATGGGATATGTGAGGATGTATAAGTTCACTAATTTTCCTCTACTTTTTTGTTTATTAAAATAGCAGTATTTAATAACTTATGTAAAGCAATTGTAAAATTGAACCGCTTTTATACAGTATCTTTTCAGTAAAAAACATTTTTGTTTCTAACGAAAGTATAATTTTAATTGCCCGACATAGATGTTACTCGGTGCCCGGTCTCTGGCTTACTAACTGAAACGACTCGTAGAACACACACGCACAAATCGCTCTTCATCAGATATATTCATATATATCTAAATATGTAAAAACAAAAATTCTTTCGCTCTCTTTACTTACTCTTAACAATTTCTATTTGTTCTCACTGAATCAAGTTCGCAGGAGGAACAATATCCTAGAGTTTCTCGGACCGATAAATTGCCCATCCGCCATCGCAATCAACCTTCTACGGGCCAATCTTCTTCAGGCTGCTATCCTTTGAGTGAACCAAGCCAAAAAGTTGTGGGGTTAAGTAACTTTCTTTCTAACGTCACCCGTTACAGTTGCGTTACAAATCATAAAAGTTAACTGGTTGCACCTACTCTATTTCAAAAACTAGGTACAAAAATCAGCATACCTAAAACTAAGTATACGAGCGATATATTTTAAGATGTAAATAACAATACACCTGAATATATACAATAAACTCAAAAGGCTTATAATTGTCTTTCACAGTAAGAACTAGACATATCTCTTTACTGTATAATTAAACGGTTAAACGAACTTACCTTAAGTGAAGTTCAATCGAAATCATGCCTGCTCGTCTGAATAGATCAGATATGTAGTAACGCTAGTTGCTCGATCCTAACTTACAGTATTTCAAAGCCTATAGTTAAGCACGCCTTCCGTCAGAGGGTGTTACTTCCTTCCGTTCCTACGCCATTATGCTTTTTTTTAAATTTAAACCAGTTCAATTCGCTACAAGAGTATCGAGAAAACAAAAAGGGTAGGGACTGATCTATTCGGACGAGACGTACTTGCATAATTTCGATTGAACTTAACTTAAGGTAAGTTCGTTTAATCGTTTAATTATGCTACGTGGTCTCGTCCTCTAGATCAGATATGTAGATGTTCAAAGCCGTATATGCGATTTGAAACAACTTTTATTTTCCTTAAACAGGGTCTACCCCTCGGTATGGCTTTTTACAGGTTAGAAGCAGAGCCGCCTCACTTTCGGGCCTTATGCGCAATGTTTTCTGAAGGTACGTAACTAACAAACTCGCGACGCATAGTTTTGGTTGTTCTTGAAAAAACGAAAAATGCAACAACGGTTGCTCCTTGCCAATCGCAGATGTGTTTATCCTATCTGTGATGAAAATTTTTACAGATTCTGCCGATATCTTAATATTGTTTATTTTTATTTTATTAAGTGTTTGCATACGCTGAACGGTGGCTAAAGCTAGGAGTGCCGCAAGTTTTAGGGTCAGCTCTTCTAACTGAAGGTCGCCGTTAGGCCAACATTTGGATAAGTATGTTAAAAGAGGATCCAAATCCTAAATATCGCTATACTTGGCCTTCTGCGGTATTAAAATGGACACCCTTTTAAAAAATCGTCTAATTCTTGCATCTTGACCTAGGTCATAAGATAGGACTAACGGTAACGCTGAGCGGTAAGGCTTCAGTGTTCCATACGATTTTACAGTTTTAAATTCGTTCACCAAGAACTTTAGAACATGTGGAACAGATGCATCAAAGCAAGATAGGTTGTTTTCGAGACAAAAGGCTTGCCATAGACGCACTGGTTTTTCATATTGTTGGTACGTTCATTTTGACAGTGATGCGATTATTACGGGCAGGGACTCTTCTGGTAGTCCTTGTCTAGAATACGCTTCCCTGAGAGCATCCCTGGTACCAACGTGAGCTTATGTGCTAGTGGATGGGATTCCCTAGATGGACAACATAATAAATTGAGATGTGGACCAAAAAAAAACCATATTGCCTATTAACAAAGTCTTTTACAGTGGATACCAAGACTGAGTTAGCCAAAAGGGTACTACAACTATTCCTTCCGCTTTATCAAAAATAATTTTTTGTAAGGTTCTGAGCACCAGTGAAAACGGGGGAAAGGCGTAAAATTTATAATGAGTCCACTGAATTGTGAAAGCGTCTACCGCGTATGATTCAGGGTCTGGCTTCCAGGAAACGAAACGACTGCGTTTCGAATTTATATTCGAAGCAAAAAAAATCAATATCAGTGCTTCCAAAAGCCATTTAAATTTTTTCGAAAGCCTGGGGTGCCAATTTTTACTCAGTTTCATGAGGCAAACGGCGAGATTCTTTGTCTGCTACCGTATTCTCAATAGATGGAATGTAAGACGCAAAGATCCACAGGTTACGTTTTTCGCATCATTGCCAAATATCTTTAAATAATCCACTTAATTTTGTGAACTGAACGTTCCCCATTCTATTAACCCTTACTTGACACACTGGGGTACAAACAACCACAGGCCCACATTTCTTTAATTTTAAGTATCTGAACCTAAACAAAGCGGGTGTTTTTTTTACTACAGTTAATTTCACTTGTTGGCCATATAACCCATATAATTTCAAAAAGCAAACTCTTAAGAACATATAAGAAATTAGACAACTTAAAATAATCAAGAACTTATTTTTTACAACAATTTTTGTCGCTGGGGTACAAAGAACCCCAATGTGTCAAGTATGTCACACAGCCGAAGTGTATCAAGTAAGGGGTAATGTATGATATGGCAGTCATGTTATCTATCCTAAGAAGTATTTCGTACGACTGAAGATTTTTTGAGAAACATTTTAAACCGTAAAAGGCTGCAAGGAGTTCTAAATAATTTATATAAGACTCTTTTTGATAGTGATTCCACCAACCGTGCGCAGTGACTTCTTGACAAGCTGCCCCCCAGCCTGAGAGTGAAGCATTAGTAAAAATATCAATCTTGTAATCTAATGACCTAATAGGATTATTGGTGGAACGGACATTGCTAATCCACCACTGAATGTCCGGTAGCAAACTTTGAGAAAGTAACATCATTGTATTAAAATCTCCGTTTTTCTTTTTCAATGCTAAAAATTTTTCCCTCTCTAAATTCTTGTTATATAAGCTTCCATACCTGACTGCTGGGCAAGCCGCCACTAAGGTACCTACAAATTGAGCTAATTCTCTGATTTAGCAAGAAGCTTTTTTGATTAATGATAAACATCCAAGCAAAATTGCTTCTTTTTTATCATCTAGCAATTCGATAATCATCTTCTGTGTATCCCAAAGAAAACCTCAAATTTTTGCTATTTTTATGGTTCTGGAATGCTCTTTTCTGTGTTTAACATAAGACCCAATTTCTGTAATAAATTGCTAGTTTCATTTAGATTTGCAAGGCAGTGTTTTCTTCATTTACCAATGAGCAAAAAGACGTATAAGTAAATTACTTGAAAGAAAGTTCTAGATCTTATCCCCTCGGCTACTGGATTTAGCAGTTTGGTAAAGACGAAGGAGGCCGTACACAGTCCAAAAGGAATTCTTTTAAACTCATAATATCGTCCTTCAAAAATAAACTTCAAATATTTCCTAAAAGATTCCGCTATAGGAACAAGGAAATATGCATCCTTTAAATCTAGAGTAGCGAAAAACACATCTTTAAAAAGAACTTTGATTACTGTTTTCCTATCCTCTATATTAAAATGGGGAGGGCCCTTTTTCAAGAAGTTTCTCGATTGCATTTTTGCAGTCGACCGACTCCTGTTTTGACAATCTAACCTCTTTGGGTAGTAGGTTTTGACGGGGTCCTTACGAAAAGGGGGTTTTATAGCCCGTAACATATTAAAGAATATGGGAATCTGAAGTGATTTTTGCCCACTCACCGATAAACAATTGTAGTCTCCCTGCAAATATAGTTACCTCATTTAAAGTTGAGTTTTCGGGGGAGCCTGGTTCCGAAAGTATCCGCGGCCTCGCCCTCCCTCGAACGCTATTGATGAATGCTGACTCCTTCTTATGGTCAGGCGCGCTACGCGTTGTTGGACGAATCTACTTCGCAATAGTTTTGCTCGATTTTTCAATTGACTGGGCGATTTTGAACTGTTCAGCGAACTTATCACCAAAAAGAAGCGTGCCCACTTGACAGTGGTCGACAATATTTTTAACCAGCGGATCCAAGCTAGGAACGATGAAAGAGCGCCTTGTTAAGGACATCTTGTGATGCAAATCGGTCCGAACTCTCCCGGAGTTGGCCAGAAAACCTATCAACGGGACCACATCTAAAGTCGTGTTCTTACCTTTTTGACTCTTCAATAGTTCGGTGAGAAATAAGTCAATCGCTGCCAAACCTACACTCAGCTGCGCCTGAGCGGACACTTGATATGAGTCCTTTTTTACTAGAAGGGAGGAAATACCCTTTACTTCCGGGTTGAGCACCGGCGCTTGTAGTAATAAGCAATTACTCGTGGTTGGATATTTGTCTAATAATTCTTTTCGGTCATCCTTGGAGAGTCCCGATTTTAGAATCCCTGACCAAATTTCGACAAGCGAAGGATGGATCTCAGGGGGAAACTCTACGTTCTTGGCCTTTCCTCCCAAAAGCTCCATCATTTCAGGAGTTGCTTTATACTTCATGTTTTCTACATCCTTCTGGGCTTGCCCCTTGTACACATTTTCCACATTAGGGGTGTTCTCACATTCCTTGGAGAAACCACTTAACGCTCGAATAACTCGAATAACTCTTCCATCACTCTGTCACGAAATCTACTTCGAGGTCTATCACGTTTTCCGCGGTTCATGGACATCGAATCCATGCTGCCGATTGAATCACGCACGTTTAAACACACCGAAAATTATAAATTACTACGAACGAATTTTTCTAGCTTGTTAGTAGAATCGTACAGAAAAGCGTAATTTTGTAGGGACGGAAGGAAGTGACACCCTCTGACGGAAGGCGCACTTAACTATACGCTTTGAAATACTGTGAGTTAGGATCGAGCAACTAGCGTTACTACATATCTGATATAGAGGACGAGAGGACGTAGCATAATTTTTTAGGTGTCTTGTTGTTGAATAGAGGATCTTTATGCTATTCTGAGGGCTTACCTGGGACCGCGTCGTAGCAAATACCACCTGTTGGAGCAACGCAACCCCACCTACCTTATGAACTACAGCTTTCAAAGCTCGGCAGCTATTACTCCAGTCGCCGACAACTCTCGACTCCTCAGAGCTGGTTTTTGGCATTGTAGTTGCCGATGTTCCAGCTCCCGAAGCTGCTCTACTATTCTGCTGTGCGTGCCTCATCGGGCTCCTTTTAGGGAACCCTTGATGCCTTTCTACTTTTTGGCGGACTCACTCGCCGCTTCTTTTTCCATTGCCTTATCCAGAGGGACCGTTAATTCTGCAGCTGCCGGGGAAGCTGCTGGCATAGGGACGACCTAAGTTTGGTTTTCCTTTTTCTTCCTTCGATTTTGTGTTTATTTTGGCTTGATTCTTTTTGTTCCCACGAGCAACTGAGGATATTAAAGGACGTCCCCTGCAGAGGCCCACATAGAGGAGTAAGCTTAATTACTCAGGAGGGTAGTACGGTGTGCCCGAGAGGCCTATGAAACACCTTCATAACATCCAGGTGCTAAAGTGCCACGGGTTTAGGGAATTCGTCACATTGAGTGAGACACTGAATGAACATCCGTTCGGGAAGCCACCATACCAACAAAGGGCAGGTTTTTGGTCCCAGTGCGTGCAGTGCTCCGTTGAAAGTGCAATATTTGAACTTTTAATATTAGGAACTTAAAGCGTTTTAAAATGAATTTAATGGTGTACTCTTTATTATTACACAGAAAAAAGAAAACCTTAAAATTTAATTAAACTTACTTTCAGGATGTCCTTAAATTCATTAGTAAAAGCCGCATGACAGATCAAAAGTTTTCAGTCAACATTTAATGCAAGAAAGTGCGTTAGAACAGAGATGAATTTCATATCTTTCCGATGGAACTCGCTCAAATTCTTTATGGGCATAACGGAATATGTGCGCGAGTTCAATGCGCGAAGAACAGTTTGTTTCGACATGAATTTACTTTGCCGTGCTTGACCAATACCACAAAGGGTCTGCATGTGACCATCTGAAGGTTGAACAGGGTTCAGTGTTGAACACTTTCAGCAAAAAATATATGGAATGCTTTATCGCCTAAATTTATGATATGATAACTGAAAAAGGTAATTTTCTAATCCGATTGTGTTATCTCCGTGAAGTCATCTCGATTAAAAGACTGTCCATTGTAAGTTAGTGAATCTCCGCATTAAACCACTGACTTCCAGGACCAAACATGACGGAAGTTTTTTCGGCAAACCGAGTTGACTTTAAGATTTGCGACTGAAGCTGGCTTTCGCTAACCGTATTCTTCTTTTGATCAAGCCTTAAACTCCGCCGTTATATCTACGGGTTTTAGGGATAACCTTTACTGTACAATTGTGATGAAAAAATGATTTTTATTGTTTTTGAATGTGTTTCTTCTACACAAGCTTGTGTATGTATGTGTGCTTAAAACGATACTTGACTTGCCGTAAATGTGTTTTGCCGCCATGTGAATTGCCGTCGCAAATGTCAGTCTTCGTTTTTTTGACAATTTTCCAGAATATGATCCTATAAGGAATATATTGTTGCTATGCGATTACGGACTGCAATTATCAGATTGTAGCTTTTCAGACTCCTAATTTCTTCTCAATGATTTTGTTCTGATATAAGATTGACTCCATCTAACCGGCTATGAGTGTCCAATTATTCTCACAACCCAACATCACGTTCGTGAGAGTATCTCGTGTAGAAATTGTGGAATACATCATCGCGGTCATTCCCACAGTCTGGCTTTTCGGCCCTCCTGATTTTGTTTAGGTAGGCCCGGAACATTCTGTGCTCAGAGAGCATTTGTGTTAAGTAGAAGTTTACTTCTCTATGTAGCCGGCTCACCGATGCATTTACATCGCGCATCAGACGGAATATCCATTTGCCTCTGGGTTCTCCATTGCACTTGGGTGTTCCCGAGTATACGTTCTGGCGTTCTGCTGGAAGCAGGTCAATGGGTATGGCCCCTGAAATGGTCAATTTCGCTGATTCTGGGACAGTGACATGGGCATATTGTCACCATCTGCGCTCCTCTTGATTCTACCGCTGTCATTCGTTTTTGGAATTCTATTTTAAGAGCATACGATCAAACTTTGGCTCCAAATAGTAAGATGTCGCGCACCATTATTCGACGGAGGTTCCTCATGACAGCGCACGCCTTGTCAGCTGCTCTGTTTATCTGCTCCTAAAAAGTGAGCTTGTTATTGAGCATACTGCCAATATGTTTCGCCGATCTTTTCGTATTTACCTCTTCGCTTCCTACCTGAATTGGGATCTCCCACTGTATCCGTTTCATTGTTAGGAGAACTATTTCTGGTTTTTGAAAAGCTAGGCTCAAACATGGACTCTAAATGATCCGAATTCTGATCCCATGCTGCAGTTGACACATCGGTAGTGTAAGCACGCATCAGCCCCCTACCACGTAAGGGGGTTGGCTGACGTAGTTCGGAGCACTCCTAGTGGGCCGCAACAGGAAATTATCGTGGTTTTTCTCGGTTTCTCCTTTACACATTCTATTTGACCCGCGAGGAATATTTTATTACCGCCCTACCCTCTATATCTAGTGAGGATTCCCCTGTTCGCTACCTGGGAATGCGCCGCATATGGGTTACAGAATCCCAGTGTGGTAGTTGCAGATTGGATAATGAATAAATCAATATAATGATTACATGATGATTCTATTAAGAAGATTAGAAAAAATAATAAATCCTAACTGGACAGAAGTACAATATGTTAATATTAATTTCAAAATAAGGGCAAAATTATAAAATACTTTGTTTAAAACACTCATATGTAATATGCGTTTGGAAATTTGTTGTCAGATCTTAAGCACACGTGCAAATTTTTTTAATGTTGTTGGCTGAATTTAAAATGAAGATTTGAAAGAATAAGTCTTGTCAAGTTCATTTATTTTTAGAAAGTTTCCTATGTTACAGCATGAGTTAAGGTTTGGGGAGAAAATCTGAGAAATTCTCAAAGAACACCGCTCTCGCGGTTTGTTGTGTTCGACTGGCTTGAATTGAATTACGTCGTATTAATTTCAGACTTTTGACATAATTTTCGTAGGTCATGTCATCATTTGCGGTCACGGCACAAGTTTCGGGAAATTCTTTACGTCGCAAACAAAATTAACTCATCACAGTTACCTTACATAAAGGAGTAAATTTATTTTCTTATAAAAATTTACACTTTATTAGTATACGTTAGTTTAAAATCTCATAAAATACTCTTCAACATAAAGCTGTTTCATGCATGAACATGATTTATCATTGATTTTCATGAGACTGATTTTATACATTAAATTAAAAGGACTCAATTTCTATAAGCGCGATACAAAGTGACAGTCTCATACGCGAACTTTTAAAATATTTCAATTGTTGAAGCCTTTAAAACAAATTGCAAACAATCTGAAAAACCATAGAAAAACATTAGCCAGAGGGATCCGATGCCTGGCCGTAATCCTTCATCACATCCTTCATCGCACACTCAACACGTCAAAGTTCCTGGCATCAGGCAGCATATTAGAGACAGAATACGGGTACTGAAGTTCAGAATCCACTGAAAGAAGTCTCAGTGAACATAAACAATGGCCAAGACTTATTAACGGAAAGCTTTTGATTCAATCTGCTGTAAACTCAACGTCTGTCTGTTAGAAAGCTTAAAGATTCATCCGCACATCGGTCGGTGCATAGAAGACCTGGAAGACATCGTGTGACAACTTACAAGGTCACTTTTCAGAGAGGTGTCTCTCAGGGTGACACTATGAGGCCTCTCCTTCTTTGCCCCACATGATTTCCCCTGTATCCCGCACTTTGCTGTTTTAAAGAGTACTTCTGAAAGGCCCAGTTTGAGAAACCACACAGAAAGACTTTCGCGAACATTTCCTCGACAAGATGAGGCTTGGAATGCTCCACGAAATGTGAACGATCAGTTTGATATCGTATTAGCTAACGTTTTCTTTCGTTATATCAGCCGGATTGACTTAGGCACCAAAGTTTCCATTTTGGCGTGTCAAGATGGTGTCATTTTAACTTTACCATGCCGTAGCCCATTTAGAACCCAGAAATTCGTAATTATAGATGCAGAGCTTGCCATGCACACCCCGCGCATCTAAGACATATACTATCTGGTTGTTCAACTCATGCGGGAACGACGTGCATCCAAAGGCATACTAAGAGTGTTTTTCTTATCATCTTTGTCACTTTTATGCAATTTGCCTTAATACAGCTCCGCAAAACGCTCCTCAGGAAATAGAGTAAACATCAGAGGCAAGGAGAATGAAAAGAAAGATATGTATAAAGAATAGTGCAATTTTTTGGAATGGCAGCTACTTTTGTTTTTCAAATGGGTGCTTATTGGCTAAAGCATAGACTAATCAAGATATATTATATTCATTGAATATATAAAACAGGCCCAAAAATGTTGTTTCCTCAGTATTGGATGCTAATGTGATATTCCTATGTATTTTTCTCGCTGAAACCGAATATTCAACCCACTTAACCCCTACACGTGAGGATTTTGACATAATTTGAACAAACCCTATAAACCACTGAAACCACAAAGATTACTCACCCTCTACCATTTTCATCCTCCTCCCCTTAATTTGGTAACCCTATAACCTCATGGCTTCATAATACCCTTACCTCGTCATAATAAAAACCCATAAACTCAAAATCTCGTAACCTTAATCAGAAGAAAGATCGTGTATCCCATAATACCAAAACCGCAAAACCTTGAAATCATAAGAGTTACGTGAGCGAAGTCATGAATCAAGATCTACTTCCTTAAATTTTGTTTAAACCCCTCTCAGACCTCTCTGATTCCTCAGTCTTCTTTTAGTCCAATATACTTTTGCAATATTTATGGAGTTGAATTCTTTCGTGATAGTTTAAAAATTGTTGAAGAAGATGACTCTTTATTTGTAGTTATCCATAAAAATCCGTTACTGTGATTTATTTGAAACTTTCGTCCCATGTGTGACACTATAGGTCAGACCAGGTCGTCGCAATGTTAAAAGGCTCCCAATGCAAGTTCTCAAGCCCACCACAAAGCACTTTTCTTCCGGAATTTATATCGCTTCCATTATAGAGACGATAAAATTACACGCGAGGTCGAAACTTCACTTCAACGACGATACCTTTAAAAAAAGTCATTCTAGATTCAACCAAGTTAAATTAATTGTTCCACAATGATTTTAGTCTGAGCTTTCCGAAATGGCATCCACCATACACGAACTCCAGAATGGCTGTTTTAAACTAAATTTAACACTCACATCATCACCATTCTAAGTCGCCGAACTATACATTGAATTTGTTTAATAAAGGCGTACGATGAAGAAAAAAGATATCGCGGTGGATCCAAAAAATCAATATGTTCGTCGACTACGTGGGAAAATTCGGACACGTGTTTCAAGGCCATCTCTGTCGGGGGCAGAGAAACTATGAAGTATCCACGTGTATCAAATATAGTACTTTATTAATTTAATAAATACGGCTAAAATATAATCAACTGGCTTAGTAAAGCTTTATAAAAAAAGGAAGTTTCTCCGGTTTTAATCGTGTGCAAAAATACAAATCTTAGCGACGTTTCTTGAACATTGCAGTTAAGTTCTTCAGGACTAACCTCTAGAAGTGTGTCTCAGAAGGGCAGCTAAGCCCTGAATAACTGAACTGAAATTTTCACTAAACTTCATCAAGGATCGTATTTTTACACACAATTGACAACGGAAACACTTCATTTTTATTATAACGAATCGTCATCAAAGCAATAGATATACTTGTAAAGCTTTGTTTTCTTTTCATTCAACTCCTTGCAATCCTAGTGAACAGTATGGCCGCAATGTATGTGGCCATTGCTCCCTCTGCGCCCCGCAACCCGTTTTCAAAACTGAACTGAATGAATCTGTGTCGAGCAGTGAACTATTTTTGTACTCGTCACAGCCTCTTGGCCCGCGCGGTCCTATTGGACTTGTCTACCCTGATTCTATCGATGGCCAAACATTGATTATATCAGCTGGATCGGGAATTCATCATTTGTAGTTATTTCAGCTGTTGGAAAAATGTACATTTTTTAAAACTTCGTAGATAATACGTGTTAAACTACCTGGTGCAAGAACCAGAGAACCCCGATGGTCGACACACGACATGTAGTTATTTTGGTTCCTGCTCGAATGTAAGTGTTAGAAACATTCTCGTAGATGACGTCTAAAAGAAACAGGTGCGAGATCTAGTGAACCAATATGGTTGTATTCAACACAAGGTCTACGTGGGAAACCACGAGTACATTGAAACTGGCAGCACAACAACTGGTAATCAAAGAACAAGCGAAATATATAGGAGTAATCTTAGATCAGAATTTGTAATGGAACGAGCACCTGGAAACAAGTGCAAGAAGCTAGTGGTGACTCTTGGGCTCTGTAGAATAGCCATAGGGAAAAGCTGCGGCTTGAAAACGAAGACACTTATGTGCATCTATACAGCAATCCTGCCACGTAGGTTAAGATACGCGGTTGAGGTCTGGTGGAGCAGGCTCGACCTGTCCACTGTAAAGTCTCGAATAGTAAGGATAAGGGTACTGACTCTGAGAGGCATCACTGATGCCTTGACGTCGACACACACGATGGCTCTGGCGACACTAATAAGTTTGGGGCCCCTCCATCTCACCATTAAGGCCGATGGTGCGAAGGCAGCCTCCAGGCCTTAAATATGGTAAACAATAATAGTATCTCGACAGTAGTGCGGATGCCAATCGAAATCCCAAGCAGGCTGACACTGAGTATGCTCAGGGACAAAATATCAATCCGTTGCTACCTCTTCGACAAGGGGTACCGAGTTAACCTATCTACGAAACGGGAATGGGTATACGATGTCGCATTAAGGGCAATGAGATATGAGACAGGCTAGCAAAACTAGCAGTAAAATCGAATTTTACTGGGCCTGAGTCAGTTATATGAATTTGCAGTATATTAGTCACTGAATATATATTAACGAAGGAATTATTCAAGCTCGGGAGAAATACAGTCAAGTTCCTAAAAGAAATGTGCATAGGACACGGAAACCTCCGCTGCTCCTATCAGCTCACTTAATACCTCTGTAAATCACTTAGTACCTCTGGAAATTTTTCTATGTACCTTTACCGAGGTTCTGGTGGTTCGTAACCCACCTTAAGCTGTAGTTGTCCCTATCGGGCACTTGACTGCAACCCAGTTCCTCAATGATGCGGTAAAAAAACTTTTTTTTAAGAGGAATTCACTCAATTCTTATTTGCCTTTCTAAGATGTGGTGCTAGTTGGGTAATGCTAATTCTGAAGAAACATAAAGAAATAACTCAATGCTCTATCTTCCGAACATTTGTAGTATCACTGCAAAATGTATTGCATCTTGAATCCGAAATCAAAGACTCCAAAAACATTTTCTTGCATACCTAACTCGTACTGTTACGACGTAAAATAAGTTTAATACCTTTTAGTGCAAATATTGGTTCTTCATCTTGGAGTGTTAATATAATAATAAAAAATTCGTAATCAGTGACCCCGCAAAATATGTATTTCATATTCTTAATTACGAAGTTTTCCATACCTTTTATTTGAAACTGACTCTTATCAAATGTAAATATCTTAGATGTACGAATTCGCCGCTCTTCGGCCATGAGATAATGAATAAAGCGTTTATGATATCCATAAGTAAATTTTCCATTATATTCATCAGTGTTTCCTTTTAGTTGACAAGATGAAGGTGTTCTACATTTTGGGCTTATTCTTGGCATCCATCCTCAATTCTATTGGTGAGTATAATAATATATAATATACGCATAATATAAAAAAATCTTTTTTTGGTGTTATGAACATCAGAATTTTGCGATTTAATATGCTGTAGGATTCCTGTCGGAATCAGGTTCCTTAATCAGGTCCCTTAACACAAAAAATTATTTTGAAATTCTGCTAACAAAATTAATGTTAAATTAGTACAATAGTTTTTTTATAATTAATTAGATTAGGAAAGTTTTACAGTTATAGAGAAAGATATGAGATGGAAAATCCATCTTGTTATCAATCTCTGCAGCATGATATAGTTGATAGCGGTTTCGACACATGTACAAATATCTTTATCAGATCAGATGTTAATCATTGCTGATTATAGTAAAAAAGATTAGCGAAGTTAAAAAACGTATGGAAAAACATTATACTGAAACTAAATTAAAATTGTGATGTGAAGTCAACGTCAAATCCCCTTCATATTGCGATTTTTTTAATCAAACGTAAAAATTAGGAATATTATTACAGGGAAGAAATATAAAGCCAATTTGATGTTTTATCGTCATTAACGCAGCCAACCATCTGATTTATTGGGTCTCCAAGCGAATGAAATTATGTATAAAAGTTTAATTATTTTTAAAAAATAATTCATATAAACACATACACTAGGAATCAGTTTGCTCATTGCCCAAGGCCCTTCACTGCTAAGGGCGTCAAAATAGTCAAAAATAGTGACGTATGATAGTTAAAGCAATTTTTATAATATTTATACTAATTATATTTATACTAAATTAAATATGTATCGAGTCTAGTTGTCGACGAAAAATCAGGGTTTCTTTATTTAGAATTTACAGACATTTTTCATCATTTGAATGCTTTTTGATATGCAATTAATCTTTTTGACAGAAAATTCATTTGCTTAGATGAAAATTCAACTATTTCGTTGAAATCTTATTTTATTTTCTTAGAACCTGGGTTCTTTACCTAAATTTGAAACTATTTTGGTTTCTCTCTATTTTGATATAGTCCACTGACTCCCATAAATTGAGAAAAATTTGGAAACCGGTTTACCTCGACAAATTACCCGCTCGTGTTTACTAAATAAACCTAGCCGGGAAATCCTTCATGGTTAATTGCTTCATAATGGTGGATGGACGAGCTCACTTCCCCATGAGTCGGTAATTTATAATTTTGGCAACTGGGATTTTCGAAAACTTACTAACTTCGGGCTTTAACTTCGGGTGACAAAAATAATTGATGGAAAACCAAAAAATATTTTTCTCATATTTAGAATTGGAAAATATTATATTACGGCTTTTAATATAAATAATAAAACACTTCATTTTTATAATACTTGTTTAGTCAAATTGTAATGCACAAATAAATCTTTATCGGTATACTACAATCATTGTTTTTTTTTCTTACAGATAAAGTCAGTCACTGAACCTTATATTTTCTTTGAAGTCAATATTTTTTCTATAAATAATTTTTTATTCTAAAGATTCAGGGACTTATTTAAATAGAAATACTACCTAGAAATTCGCAATAACACATGATGATTTTGACAATAGGCAAATATTTCCGCTTCGAAATCTAAACCAAAAGTCTGAACCAATCTGAACCAAAAGTTAATTTTGTCTCAAAGTTTTCGACTTTGCATACTGTAAGCCAGATTTCCAAATTCCAGCGTGCTTACCGCCAGCGCTGCCTGGCCGGGGGTTGGCTCAGGTGAGGAAACCTGGTTTACAATTATT
>JAWWLR010205566.1:0-15021 GCA_035041075.1 Acraspis erinacei | reverse complement strand
AAAAAGAGGAAAGAAAAATGAGAAGGCAACCAACCACATCCCCTTCCTTCTCTTTTTCTTTCTTTCGTCTTTTTTTTATTCTTATTATCAAATCACAATAAAAGAACATTAATATTGCTTAATAAAAATTATAATACCAACGCTTCGGCACTCGTACAGCACCCTTATCAAGGCAATAAAAATTAATAAACACACAAAATAAGATCTTTAATTTGGATTTTTATCTAATTTAAATTTCTTAAATTCTGATATATGAAATTCTTCGTTGGCTAATTCTCTATAGGCATCCATAGTTCCCCGTGACATTTTTTCACAACCTTAAAAATTATTCAAAAAATGTAAAAAAGTCATGTTCTAGATTCTGAAAAAATATCAGTCTTGCACTGACATAGGTATAGAAATTCTAAATTAATAGTTTTTTATAGGAAGATGAACCAAAGTACAGATAGATTTTAATTTATGAAATTCTTTCGATTTAACTGGTCAGTATTAAGACGTAATCTGCTGAAAGAATGTGCTGCTAAAACCTTATTTTCAGTTTTATGTTCAGTAAAAATTGTGCTTTGGCTCTAATATATTTTTCATCAACGAAGATTTAAAAAGATGGTTAAATGAGTAGATAGGTCTTTCTGCAGCTACAATTTAGAAGTAGTGGATCCTGTGCCGGTACCGGCAAAAAACTTCTCTTCTGGTACGGGTAAAAAATTTATCTACCAGAACACTATTAAATAACGTCATTACACGTGATTATACGTTATACGTTATCATTATACGTATACCACTCTAACAAAAGAAACTTAGTTTACTTAAGATAGCCAACTTTGCAGTGCTACTAAAAATATCCAGAAGATATTCTCGTATCTTCTCGTTAATTTTTTTCTTATTCTATCGTGGTATTTATTATCAAAGTAAAACTCATTGATTCTTTTAAAACGATTTTCAACCCTTTTCCAAGATTTTTCAGTTGTTAGTGTTGCATAATTTGGCTTTCCGATAAAACTTTATCTATGACCTTCTCTTTTAAAATTTGTATAAAGACCATCGTGCGCACTCTAAAATGGTCAATGTACGAAGAAAAGTAAGACAAAATCAACCAAGGAGCTGCAAAAATCCTCCTCGTTGTGCAAATTGGTTAAAATTAATACCGGGTGTTAATAAAACTCATCAATCAATGCTATATCTTCTGCATAATTTAGTAGCACTGCAAAATGGATGGCGTCTTCAATCCTAAATTAGCGACCCCGAAAACCGTTCATTGCATACCCAACTCGTACTTTTCTAACATAAGAGGCCCCTGAATCCGAAAATAGGGTTTTTATGAATGCGCGTATCTGTCTCTATATATGTATGTATGTGTGTACGTATACCTGCATGTATGGCTGTATGTAGGTATCTATGTATTTCTGTCTGTCTGTCTATTTGTCTGTGAGAACGATACTTTTTCAAAAAATTATTATATTAGATTATCCTTTGGTACACTCGTTTATTGTCCTAAGCTAAAGGTCAAGTTCGTTAGCCAACTATTTCGGACAAAAATTCAAAACGTTAGCGCCTTTTAAATATTTTTGAGACCCCCTTTTCAACGTTCCCCCTGCCTCATTAATCGAAATTTCGCTGGACTCTTTTTGTAATTGGACTCTAGACCCTAGACGCATGAAGAGACTCTTGTTGTAAATTATTAGGACATATGCAATAAAGTACCACAACTGGGATATAGAACACTATGCGGTAAAAAGTTCACTTGAAAAAGTCTAGTTCACTGAAGTTAGGAATACAATTTATAAGTGAAAACAACAGTCAGGCTGCTGTGTAGATCGAATTTGTAACTTTTAGGTCGTAAAACTAAAATTGGAAATGAGTCAATTCAGTTTTTGGAAAAGGGCAGCAGTTGCAATAAAATGTTTAGTAACAAAAACGTTTTTTAAGAATGTGCATTTTTTTAAACGAGAAAATTAAACCGTGTGTGTTTTAATGACGATGCGTGTTACGAATTGTAATAATATACATTTGTGGCAATGATATACAATTTGAGGAATAAACTCCAGAGCGAAGCACGAGACACGTGATGAGAATGTGTTCGTTAATGCTGAAGGAGCTTTAACAAAGGAGCATTCACAATCACCAATCCCGGAGCATGCCCCTATAGTTTTATATTTACCAATGGCAGTAAGTATCAGCGTCAAGCTATGGACCACAGCAGAAACAATCCTCATTCTTACCAATTAGAGAACAACCTAATTCATTCGTTAGCAGAACTTTTTTTTTTGAGATGGCATCGATATTTTATTAAGGTATATATCTTCTATCTTAATCGCAATATTATATGTTATGGGTGATAAGCTGTTCTTTCTGAGATATTCATGTTTATATTTCATAAATTATTCTGAGAAATTAAACTTAGTGTACTTATTAAAAGCAAATTATTGCATAACATTTATAATTTCCGAATATTGTTGCAATAAAAATCTGACCGTTAAACACAACGACCATACATTCTGTACCTGCCGCTTTTTTCTTATTGTTCTAAATTTGTATTCTTATCGCTAAAGTGAGATAAGATAGTAATCGCCTTGAATCTGTACTCATTTATGTAATTCTTAACAGCTTCACCTTTGACTTTTTAAATACTTTGATTAAAAATTCAAATTCTGAGAAATTGTTGTTTACCTGGAAAATAGGCCGGCTCCATTTTTTAGGAGAGAAGTCTCAAATTATTGTTCATATTTGAAAGCTTCAGTATTCATTGAAATTAAAAGTACTGATTTCAGCTATTTGTCTATTCTTTATGCTTGGGTTTCTCTTCTAAAATTGGGTGCAATGAATAATCTGTGCGGATTTTGTTTGAAATTTTATAATCAAGTTGAAGAATTAACAAGTTTAAAAACCACTTTCTTTAAAAATTTTTTTGTGTTTAAACAGTATACTATTTAGGTAAAAATTCTTTTATTATTTTATTTAAACAGCAACAGTATTGTTAAAAACTCATTTTGGTCAATAATTGGACAACTTATTCAAAATTCGGTATCCTTTGATAAAAATTTATCTTTTTTAATTTAATTTTTTAAATTATCATATGTTATAATTTTTTAATTGAGAACTTATCTTTTTTGTTTGAAAATTTGAACACCTGGTTAAAAGTGTACTAATTTTTTAAAAATCAATGTTTTTTTAACATACTTCATTTAAGTTCTTACCATTTTTACAGTCTCATCAGGGGGGTATTAGATTTCTGTAATATTTACCGCGGCCGTCTTTGTCCAACGTTCACGCTTTAATACCCTCTAAATAAAAAAAACTATTTACGAATGGCTGCCTGTATGTATCTCTGCCTGTCTGTGAATACGACAACTTAAAAAAAATAATTTATTAGATTGGCCGTTGGTACACTCATTTTGTGTCCTAAACTAAAGGTCCAAATAGTTAGCCCGCCATTCTTTTCCAGATCACCTTTTTCTAAATTAAAAAATTTTTTGTATGAATATTCATAACATTCTAAAAGACGGAAAATGTATCCTAATAACTTTTCTTGATAGAACCAAGTATTAACAAAGTTATAGCATTCACAAAATAAAAAAAACACGAAAATGAACATTCTAAGCCTAATAACGTAGATACCAAAAAAGTCTATGGAATATATATATTGTTTTTAGAATTCCCTACAAAATTATCATAACAGCTTTGTTGATTTTCATAAAAATATAAAATTTTCACAGCATCAGAAATATTGAAAAATCAAAAATTAGATTTCTTCATTCAAAAATGTCTTAGTATTTCAAAGATATTCTAGTATATAAATGCGGTCTTGATATTAGACCATATGAACTTCCATCTAACACATCACTGATGAAGGTTGGTGACCCTCTCAGCATAAAAAATTAAACAGCTATGACTCTGGGTAACTAGGCTTTAAAACCTAGATCCTTTGAGAAACTCCATGTAGGAATTGTTAGGAGATGCAGCAATAGGGCACCACAGCAGCAATGTAGAACACGATACGACAGAAAAATCAATTGAAAAAATCTGTGTCACTAAGGTTAGGGATATAATTAAGAGATCAAAAAACCATAAGGCTGATGTGTATACAGTATGTGTCTGTTTTAATTCGATTTATATTATGAATTGTTATAATATATGTTTATGCAAATGATATAAAATTTTAGGGAAAAAATCGAGTGCGAAAGACGATATACGCGATGAGAATGTGTTCGCTGAAGCCGAAAGAGCTTCAACAAAAGAGAATTCATAACATACGAAATTACTGTTGTCGATAATTTGACCTTTAGTTTTAAAAAGTCTGTGCACAAATTTAGGTTGAGTTATTGCCTTTTTACCACAAAGAATAAAAGTTTGAAATTCTGACTGTGACTTTTCTTCAAATCGGAGGAAAGAATAAGAATTATTAAAAAACGAGAAAAGAGGGGAATACGGAACATAGTAAATGTTATGTAATTTCGTTAAATTTATTTGAAAGACCCTTCCTCATTTCGATACTAAATTCTGTAATTTTTGGCTGGACGTCCCCCTCAAAAAAATTTTTTAAATAAACTTCAATTACGTAATATCGATTGATGATAGCCTGATCAAAATGTCAATTTTTCAGTTGAGGACTTCCCCTTGCGAGTATTTAAAATATTTTAATCATTTAACTAAAATATAATTTAGATTTTTAATATTAGAAAATAAAAATCTGGCAACGTAAATGCTCGCACTTAAACAACCTGGTATATGAAACCAACCCCTAAACTTCAGAGATCGATTTGGCTTGGGGTCCACATTCAAAAACAATATTCGCTGGCATTGAAGAAGGATCCAACCCTTGGGAATAATAATACAAGAGATTTTACTATTATTTGTATTTAGAAGTTACTCGTAATATTTTTAAGAATGCTTTAGCTCCAAGAATTTTTCCTTTGTTTTTACATCTTCTTAAGTGATTCAATTATGCGTATGGTTTTCGTTTACATGCTGTATTTTGAAATAATTTAATATGGGCCGACGGAGGCCAACTGGAGTTTCGCTAATTTCATCTGAGTTCAGTGGGGTAATCGTTCCAGTTAACATATTTATTTTAACCCGAGGTTTTTCGCTTGTGCGCTTGCGATGTATATACATTGCAGCAAGATAGTTAGTGTACTCCAATATTGCAAAGACGTCACCAGCAAATGTTGATATTACAATGTGTTCTTGCCTTGGTATCGAAACATATTTATTCGGTGCTACGTTCAATAAAAGTTTGCTATCGGCAGGAAAACTGTATTTTCGAAGTTCGAATCCTCGGTTCGGATTTGAAATGGGAGTAAGGATAATAAACTCAATTTGGTCAAGTCCATATCCCTTTCCGTCAGCAGAAGGAAGCCTGGTAGGTGGAGCCGTGCACCTGGAAACAGGAGACCTGGACCTCACACGAATAGAAGGTTCGGCAGGAGAAGACATAATTGGAGAATGAGATCTGGCAGAAGAAACATTAAATAAGCACAATTATTTCTAAATTCGTCTAAATTTTCAGTGATTATTTATAAAAAGGAACTGGTTTTTTAATGAAATAGCTTGAATTCTTACGGATTTTCTTTTGTTAATTTTAGAAATATTTCGTAATATTTCAAAATCCTCTTAAATACTTTCTTATTAGGCTTCCATTTCTCGTACCGAGCGTCAGAGAACTGTTTTAAGGCAAGAGGTGGTTTCGTGGCTTTGCTGAAGAGAAGAAGTGTGTTTGTGTGTGTGAACGAGGAAAATGTAGCGAGTGCGGAGATCAAGTATAAAGGAAGAAGAGTGAGTGAAGGCAAATGTGTAAAGGGTGAAAGTAAGTACGTTTAAAGTGAAAATTTGAATGTGCGAAGTTTCTGAGGATATGAGTAATGCAAACAGTTTTTAGATAAGGGGGGCAAGGGGCAAGCGATTAAGGTGGGAAACGTCACGCAGTACGTTAAAAGGTAGGATTCCAAATGTGCGAAGACCAAAAACTGGCGCTGAGGGTATCAGTTAGTGGAGGATCCCACAGAAAAGCAGGCAGTAGCAAAAACAAGATGTAAAAATGTTGAAAGTGGAGCTATTGAGGTAAGTGGGACGTTGACCGCAGTGGCAGGAGCGATGCGGAAAGGTTTGAACGCCGAGCAGGGAGAGTCGGGCATCGAGAAAAGACTCACACGGATCATAAATCCCCCAAACCTACAGTGCCTCAAGAAGTTACGCAGTGCGGTCTCGAATATGAGTTTCGGCGAATGGTAAAAAAATAATGCTGGACCAGCAGTGAAGGGGATGATAAAAGAAAAGAAAACAAAAGAAAGGTGACAATTATTTAGATAGGAACAAGGATAAGAAGAAAGTTAGGATTAAACGGAAAACACCAGAAAGAAGTAGGGGTTTGAGGGACCAAGAAAGAGTTTCGATTATGGGAATAGGTAGGAGAGCGACGTAAGTGGGTAAGTAAGAAAGGCAAGAAAAAAGTGAGTAACCAACTTAGAAATCTGGAATGAGCAAATGGTGGACGGGACATAGAGTCAGGAAGTAATAAAATGGGGCGATAGGAATTTGGAAAATGAGAATGAGGAACTAAAGAAGAGACTGAGCAAGATTGAAAGAAGATTGAAAGAGTTACAAAGGGTGAAGAGGAACATTAGCATAATATTTAAGAGGTTAAAAGTGGACGGTTAAATATGGAAGGCGGAAATAAAAAACCTTATAAAAAATATTGTAATTATCATAAGGGAAGGGGTTCAGAGATTAGGAGGGGAAAGAGATGAATCCAAGGAATTTTTCTAGTAAAAGTATTGAGTGAGGAGGAGAAAAATAAAATGTATTAGGAGGACAAAAATTATTGAACAGAAGAGCAAAAAGAGTTGAAGAACGCAAATAGAGCACAGAGAAGTGTCAAAGAGCAAAAAGGGGCGCATGCGTAGAGAAGCAAAGTGGAGGAAAGGGAAGTGAGAGACGTGCAAATTTCTTTCTCTCTGGAATGTTTCAAGCTCGAAGAACAAGAATAATGGATTTTGGGTGGTTAGAAAAGTTATATTTGATTATAATAAGTGAAACCTAGACATACGAGATGGAGTTAATGGTGATTGAAATCGATGCTACTGAAAAGTTATGTGTGGACAATACAAGAAGCAACAAAGGAACACGTTAAGGGGAGAGGGAAGAGCGGCATTGTTTCAGTGATGAGAAAAGAATAATCAGTAAAGGAAGAAAATATTAGGACTGTGAGGAAATGGAATGAATAATGTTAAGAAGTATTATGGTCGGAGAAAATCAAAAAGCGCTGATTTTGTCAAATAGGAGAAAAGGGAAATAACATGGCTGGAAAGTAATGAGAAGATGGATGGCGGAAAAGAAGAAAGAGTTGGTTTTTTAGGAGTTTACTTCAATGTATGAACTACCGAATAAAGGAGAGGTATTTGCGATGAAGACAAGAAGGCAATATGAAAGGAGAAAAGCGAGGGAACATCGCATTCGTAAGTAAGGCAGAAACAGTGAACAAGTATGAACACGAGGATAAAATTTCGGAGAATTAAATGTGATAGTTTACCAGTGAGTAATTTCAAGAGTTGGGTTAGAAATATTGTACAAATATATGAAAAAGGGATGTTTGAAATGATAGAGGAAAGGTTCATTTCTAATATTATATGGTATTTTATTCCATAACCGGCTGCCTCTTACAATCAATGACCTTTGAAGCTTACACGTTCTGTGCAAGGGATTATTAATAATTGAATGTCTTTCGCGAAGCTTAGAATATGCTGAAAGGTCTTTGTCTACAAATTGGAAGAGGTTCAATAGATACTCTAGACCTTTGTTCTGATAAATAGTGTTGAGCGAATTTAAAGCTCGAGCTTTAAATTTAAATCGTCGGACAAATCATCATTTACTAAAGAACCGTGGTCAAAGTGGGGCAAGATTATACTTTTAATCAAAATTATGCAAGTGGATGTAGGTAAAGTGCCCTTATTCCTATATAGTTGTTGTAGAATACTTTATGTTTTCCTCGAGATGAGCTATACCTCTTCCTTGCAACTATGGAAATATCCCAGACCTTTAACCATTTCCGAGAAAGGGATAAATAGACGCTCAATAAAAAGTGGCGGAAATGATGCCAGCGTTTCAAGCGACGGAGATGAAGTAGGTCTGACAAAAATGTTAAAGTTCACTTTCATGTTTAGTGGTGAACAAATTGAAGAGAAGGGGTGCCAGATTCGCACCGTGAGGAACCCCTCTCTTCACCTCGCACCTTTTGGAAATCCCACCATTACTATAAATAATTCTATTAGACCGATTATTAAAGTAGGATTGGAACCATTTGATGAGAGAACTGAATCCAATGAATTGAATCAAATCAATGGCCTGAGATGTTTCGAGAAATTGGGAAAGTTGCAGGTGAACAATTTTTTAAAGTTTTTTAGATAGTTTAAATAAAATGAAAATTGGTCGGCAGTCTTTCGGGGAAGTAGGTTTAGAAATTTTGAAAACTGAGCAAATAACTGCCTTTTTTCAGATATCTGGGAAGATACCGACATATAGGGAAGCATTATAAATATGCAAAAGAAAAAGGAAGATAATCGAAAGGGCAAGCTTAATAATTTTGAATGATATTTGTAGAGTTGGCGCAAAGCGTAATTAGCATAATATTAAATACACATTAAAGCTTAAAATTAAGATCGATAATAAGGAAATTTAAATGTCTTTCTATGCAAATAAACAAGATTGATTGATGATACAGAGTAAAAATTAGTGAAATAAATTTACTTGGGCAGGTGGTTGAAAAAATATTGGAATTAAACCGTGGTTGCTATTGTAGTCCCTCCACAGATAGCAGGTTTGCAACATGAATTGTCGGCGGACCGTCTTCCCTACGGCAGAAAATTCTTCGACCAGAAATCCAAAGTTATATGATTTTCTTGCCTCTTCGGAGACAGAGATGAATCGAATAGATTTTCCGGTTGCGTGGAGTTAAAGGCTCGCGAAGGTATTAAATAAAGCGTTTCTTATTTTCGGTCATTTCCAAATTCGATATAGAAAAATCTCTTTTGGCTTAATTCTCTGAATCATCTGATCGCGTAGCTCGTGATGGCTGAATTTAATTAAAATGATCGGTGAGGTAGTAAGATGAGTGAGTGACGGTGCTTTGATAATACAGTAAAGGTTGATAAAATCATCCTTAAAACTAGATACAACAAACCCTGGCAATCGACTCTAGAGAAGGAGGAAGCTGGCGCTGTACTTTGGCCATAAGGTCCTGGTTTGACGTCATTGGAAGATCGTGAATTTCAAGGGTAGTATGTAAAATCGCTTGATCGTTCACGTTGTTAGCGTGTTCAAGTGCAGCCACTTTAGTCTTAAGGTCTTGCACTTCCTTCTTAACCAGGTGAAGTTCTTCAATTTGCACTACGGAGCCGGCTTCCAGAGAATCTATGCCGACGGTGGTATTGGAGAGGACAGCCTTCATTTCTAAAAGCTTGGAATTTATCTTTTCATTAAATTTCTTTTGTCGATTTTAGAATTCACTAAATCTCGCTAAAGTCGCACTAGACTGCAGAAGCATTTCTTTTTGGGCGTTCGAGAACACTTGCCGGGAGAGTTCACCGATGCCCGGATGTAGAGCAGGTGGACTGATAGGGGATAGAGTAAGGGGTACAGAATTTTCACTAGCGACGTACCGAGAATCACAGATCTCGTCATTGGCACCAGGGTTGGTATCCACTGCCGGAGAGGTGGGGCTAGTAGTTAAAGAATTACATCCCTTGCATAAATAAGCCATCTGGCCTTTTTAAGTTTTCCAAAGTTCTTTTTTCGATGCCAACATTAGCACAGGTCAAATAGATGAGATTCCCAGACTTCACACATGCTAGAACCTCATGACCATCCCTATAAATCACTACTTTTCACACCGGATACGCTTCCATGATAACGTAAATGAAACTTAATAAAAATCACTGTTGTGAAAAGGTAGCATCGATTAGCAAAAATTAAACGAGCCAACACAAAGCTAAAAGTCACAGACAAACCGGTTACAAGTACTTTTATAGAATACCAATTTGAAGCAAAGGAAAGACTGAGACTCCAGGAAGAAAAAAAGACTGAAGTGGAGCAAACAGACTCGTCAGTAACAGACGAGGGCTTAAATATATGAAGAGATTGTAATACGAGGGGAATCTGTGTATAAGATGTTGATACGAAATAGAGCCATAGGCACATGTATTAGAGAGGTGTGGAGGACAGGAAGATGAACAGTTAGGTTTGTATAAGTGCTTCAGATGGATTTTGGATCGTAATGGGCAGGGATTTACATGAATAAAACTGAAAAATGAAAATGTTCAAAATCACTCGTACCAGTATTGGAAACATATGTACAGGGAGCCGAGGATCTCAAAACTTTAAAGGGGCGTGAAATATGCTTACAGACATACGGATAGTTTTCAAAACTTTCAGAAGTTTCTAAATTATATTTTAAATTCTTTAAGTATCTGCAATGTAAGATATAGAAACACTTTAGAGATATGCGACCAGTTAGTGAAGCCCTGAATTAATTTCCCTATTTACTGAAAAATTAATTGAAATCAAAAGTGTTTAAAAAAAATCTATGGTAATTGAACAAATATTCTTCAGTGGCTACTGCCATTAAAAGTGTTTCTTTTCCGATGTTGATAGATGAAGCATTTCGACGCAGAGTTGCGTGTTTGACAAATCGTTTTTCTTAACAAAAGACCGTTAAAGTGTTTTCCAGGTAAAAATATATATTCATCGTTCTACTTGGGTAACTCTTCAAAGATGTTTTGTTTAAAACAGCGCCTGGGGTAATATTGTCAATTATAAAAGTTACTCTAATTAATTTAAAAGTAACTTACCTAGCACTGGGGTTTGTATGTACGACTCTAAAATCATGTAAGAGGGGACGATTGGGGCCTACTGGAATTTCCTGGATTTCATCTGCTGTCAATGGGGTAACTGTGCCGCTTTCTATGGTTATTTTTGCTCGTCCTCTTCGTTTAATAAGAGGATTTTGTTTATATATTCCAGCTAGTGTATGGCCACTTGTCAATATTGCATAGACGTCACCATCCTGTGCTGATAACACAATTTGTTCTTGCGCTGGCACTCGCGGAAAGAAATTACGTTTTTCGTTTACTTTAATTGTCTTGTCCTCAGGAAAAGTGTATCTTCGAAGTTTGAATTGCCGGTGAGAATTTTTCGTTGAAATTATATGAATAAATTGAAGTTGGTCTAGTCCATATTCATGTCCATCAGAAGTAGGAAGCATATTAGGTGGTACTATACAGCTGACAGAAGGAGACCGGGATCTTTTACTTGGATGAGGTTTGGTAGCAGCAGAAGAAGAAGATGAGCTGCCAGGAGAAACACCATAGGTAGAGGTACCAGAAGGCGAGAAATCAAACTGTGAGCTTAATTCTACAAGCAGAATCTGACGATTAAATTTTGTTTTAATAATTAATGTTTTTGTATTACTAAAGATCGGGAATCGCGAAATCCAAAGATACAACCGGGAAAGGAGCTTCAACTGGTGCGGCGTTTAGATTTTGGGGGTCATGCGCAAGAACGCACGCAGGCCAAATACGCGCATGCGCACGTTATTACATTTTTATTCTTTCTAAAATACCTATCCCATGTTTAAAAACTTACAATGATGACTCAAAAACTACTTAAAATATATTTGTGTCTTTGGTTCAGATTTAATTATTAGGACTTGCACCTGAGTTATTAAATTAAAAAACATATTCTGGAAATAAGATTACTATATTTGGAAAAGACTTGGACATAAGATTTGGGACCGAGTATTATGCTGGAAAAAGAATAAAGTATGAAAAAAGTTTCAAGACGATTTTCTCAAAAGGGCCAAGCGCGATAAAAGATTAGATTTATCGTAATATAGTGAATAGAGCCGGTGAGTTTCCTCCTTGCTAAACTATGCCTCTAAAATTATATATTTAGAGAATGCGTGCAGTTTTAAAATTCATAAATATCAGGTCTTTTACAATTAAAATTATAAAATTTATGACATTTTGATTTCTGCTATTCTGTTTCGATTAAATTTAATCCTTTCATTATTAGTTTCGCGTTTTATATTGTTTCAGATTATTCAGTTTCGTCCCCTTCGAGTAGATTGTTACATCTTTCCATGGACGTATGGAGGTATTTTCGATGTATACTTTCCTGTCGTTGTTTTTTCCCGCATCTACATTCCACGCATGGGCTTTTTGAATAAGTGTAATTCCGGGAACCGTTTCCAACTCTTTTTCCTTTTGATCTTGAAATCTGGCAACTTCCTCTGGTGAAAGCAGTATTAGTTTAATGGCACTAGTATACGTTTTCAGTTCTCGGAAAAAGAATTCGGCATTATCTATGGATTCTAGATGTGACCTCTTTAAGTTATGATTAGTTGCAAAGTGTTCTACTATGCCGCAAACGCCATCTCAGGGTCATTTTCCATGATCAGTTGCTGAAAACATCTACTTCTTCTTACAAGATGACTTGCTCAGTGTGTGATCCTGATAGAGATTATGAAAGTGAGCTGCAGTTCTTTCTGTTCTTATTTTAATTTCTTCCAATTTCTCAGGATTCGAAAATTCAATAATTTGAACAATCCGATTCATTGTCAATAAAGCGTGTACAGAATCATGCCTCTTATCCAGGTTTCTAACTCTTTCACAAAACTGTTCATAGAAATTCTTGTCTTTTCTAAGTCACATTTGTTCTCAATCACAAAAAAAAATCATCTGAACCCGGATATTTTTTATATTTGTTCCATTCCTTCACTGGTTTCTTAATCCAATAAGCAAAGGCTCAAAACTAGCACAATCAATGCAAATATATTAATCTTTTAAAAGGTCCATTTGAAGCTAATTTTATCGCAGGGAGTAAGGTTTTGTCTTTCCCATTCTGACGTTCGGAGTTTTTTTCGAAACAGGCGAAATTTGTAATTCTTTCATTATTCTTTTTGGGCTTTGTCTGGTAAAAGCTAAGTGATAACTTAAATAATATTATAATGCCAATTGCACCTCTACATTACACAAAGGATATCCATTGTATAGGTCAGGAGTGTAATATATTCCTTTTTTCAATCGAAAATGTTCCTAAATTGATGTATCATATGGTTTGTTACTTTAGGACAGGTGGAAAGTTAATCTCGCTTCATATATTCCTTTAACATGAACGAATGTTTTCGGGGTCGCTGAATCCGAATCCGCAGTTCCAAAAACTCCTGAAGGTGAGACTTCTGAAACAACCTCAAGAAAATCTCATAAAAATTTTTGTCGAGTATCTTTTTTCGGATCTGGAGATGAAATCGCGTTTATTGTATGTTTTGGGGGTCGCTGAATCCGAATATGAGATCCAAAAAACCCAACACGTCATTGTTCTGACATGAGCTTAAAAAATGCTTTAAATAGCTCAAATTACGAAGTATTTTGAAGGTTACGCCGTAACCGTGACATTCTGTGACCACCAGATCAGGAAACAGATTTTTTTCTGTGGCTGTGTAATTCAAGCTCTAGCATTTTGCATTTTTGTCAAGTCCAAAAATTTAACTGAAATATTTTCTCAATATATTTTATGTCTAGAGAATAACTCAAATGAAATTTCCTAATCTATCAGAAATATATTTTTCTATTTTTCTTAAAATTTTAAAAAGTATATAAATTTTCTAATCTTCATCAAAATAAAAAATTTATTTTGATCTTTTGCAATTCCCCTACCCATATATAAGAAACTTTTCCAAAATTTCTAAAAGGTAAAGAAATAATATTTTTTTCAATTTTAAAAATGCTCTAAATTTTTTAATTTTGGTAAACATAAGCACAGACATACAGACAGATATACAAAAAGAAATACAGACATATTCCGAAGAAAATACAAGTTTGGTACTAATATAGATATAAGCAACCATTTATTTAAAATTTAGCACTTATTGGAAACTTTTTGGCGAAATTTACATTATTGTTTGGCGACATCGGAGGTTTTTATTTTCTAACGGTTGGCGATTTCCGGCTTTTTTTATTATAAAGAATGGGGACATTCGCGGCCATTTTGTTGGCAACCCTGTGTAGAATTTCTATCAAACTTTCTTATATAGTATTCTTTAAATCCAATTCTAATATTCTAAGCCTAATATTTTTTCCAGGATTGAAGATTTAAAATAAAAAAGTGAAATGAGTATATAGGTCTTACTGCAGCTTAAATCAATGGGTAGTGGATGCTCTGCCGGTACCGGCAGAAAACTTCTCAGCCAGTACCGGTAAAAAATTTATCAATAAAATATATTCATCAATAAAATTTATTTCATAAATAAAATTAATTATCACCGTCAAAGTAAATACCACAGTATAAACGATGTACATATTTTACAATAAGAAAAAATAATGATTTCTATCTATAAGAATAATGTGGTTAACAGTTTATCATATTAATATTTGAATGTTTTATTGTAGTTTATGTAGGTTATTTGACTCACTACCGCATTAATTATAAGCGACAACCTTGTTCTGTTGCGATATTGATGTTTGCATTTCACATATCAGTCCAACATAATACATTTATTTTTCTTAAGAGAGCCAACTTTGGAAAGAATAAAGATCCGGCTATTATTTATTGCGCAAAATCACGGTTTTATCGAATATTGCGAAATTTCTCACAAAATGAATAATTGAGATTATTTTTTTAAATGTTGTCACAGGCTTAAGATGGGTATTGCCCAACATGTCGAGGGCATTTTTTTTGTTAGTTGGATTTTCATATATTTGGAATAGTTTTGCACGGGGATATCCCGGTATATATCCTCAGTCACGGATGCATTTTTATAATGCAATCAAGTGGTCTGATGAGAGCAGTGTGTCCGCGACATATTGGATAAAGCCCGGTTTTTACCCCATCACTGACGGACTGGTTTGCAGTCAAGTGCACGATGGGGGGACCTACGGCTTAAGGTGGGTTCCGAACGACCAGAACCTCGGTAAGGGTACATAGAAAAAATTCCAGAGGTACCGGCTCAGGGATCGAACCCCGGACCTCTGAGGG
>JAWWLR010205475.1:0-15050 GCA_035041075.1 Acraspis erinacei | reverse complement strand
TCAAGGAATAAAAGGAATTTAGGAAATTCATGAAAATCACGAAATACCAGTAGTTCAGGGAAATCCAGAAATTCATGGAATCCAAGGACTTCTCTCAATTTAAGGAGTTCTTTTGAATTCAAGGTATTCATTTAAATTTAGGGATATGACGAATTCATGGAATTCAAGGAATTTGTGGAATTAAAGAAATTTATGGAATGCAAGTAATTGATGCAATGTATGGATTGTTATGAATCGATGAAATTCAAAGAATTTAGGAAAGTCATGGTATCTGAGGAATTCATGCAATTCGATGAATTTATGGAGTTCAAGGAGTTCCTGGAATTCCAGGAATTTGTGAATATCTACGAATTCCTTTAATTGAAAACATTTTTTATATTCAAGCCACTCAAGCAATTTGTCGAATAAAATGAATTTACGGAATTCAAGCAATACATGGAATTCAAGGAATTAGCGTAATTGAAAAAGCTTATGCAAGGATTGAAATTAAAAAATTTGAAGAAGAAAAACCGGAAATAATGGAATTCGTGGAATTTTTACATTTTCATTCTAATGAAAAGGTATTGGTTGTATGTAAAATTTCCCTTTGTTGGTTTTCATCAAATTTCCACGTCTTAAGATTCTTTGAGTCAGACAAATTTGTATTTATGAACGTGTCTATCTGTCATTTTGTCTGTATTCTGTATCATGCAGTCACAATAAATTTAGAAAGATTCATCAGATTGGATTCTGCTTGGCAAATATTTTTAAGGCCTAAAAAGAAAGATCGAGTTCGTTAACCAGCTATTTTGGATGAAACTTCAAAAAGTGATAACATTTTCAACATATGTGAGAATGTTCTTTAAAAGATTAAAAAATTCTATGCAAGGATCTTTATTGCATTTGGAAACTGGAATCATTTACCCTTATGCATTTTTACGATAAAAAGAAAATTAATCGATTCGTAGGAGTTTCAAAATCCAAAAAACAAACCAAAATGAACATTTTCATCCAAACAACAATCGACTTAAAAATTCATGTGTTTGTGGAAAAATTCGTCTTTTTGGTTTGAAAATTCAAGAATTCCGTAACAATTTTTGTAAAGACTTAATTTTTTTTTTATTAGAAGCTCAACTACTTTAGCTAAAAGTTGCAATCCTTGGTAATATAAAGTCTTTTAAAAATCTCCCGTTTTCTTTTTCAATTCAAATATTTTGTTAAAACTGAAACTTTTTTTGAATTAAGTTTAATATTATATATTAGCGTTGGTAAAAAAAGTTTTCAAGATAAGTAGGTTTTCAACAACAATGATTTCAAAATTTCATCGACGTTTTGCTACACCAATTTTTAGATAAGAATATAAATAAAGTGGAGCGAGAAAGACTCTTGTCGTCATTTTCAAATGTAGGAATAGTGCATAGAATATAAGGAAAGCAACTAAAAATGCAAATAATCTTAAAGAAAAGAATTGAAACCTTTTCTTTTCGCTGATAAAGTTCGAATTTTACTGCGGTTTTAAGAATTTTGTTAGGTTTAAACAGAATTTTAGCGCTCTCTGGCTTAACTTCGGTAACACCTGTTGGATAGTTTCCATTGGCGCTAATTACACCTTCCAATTCTCCCTGAAAATGTCTTTCCGATTCTTCTCGTATGAAAAACTTCTTCTCCAAAGTTTTCCCATTTTCTACTTTTTTTAGAGATATCATCCACTTGGGTACTTTCATGTTGCTGATTTATTCGAAATTTGCTTAAATCTGTTCCTTTCCCGTTAATGTTATCTTCACATACCCAGCCTTTTCTGCTGTATTTATTTCTGAAAGAAAACGTTGACAATTAGCAGATTATAAATGCAAGTTCAAAAATGCAAAAAATAATTTTGAAGCTTTTAAAATTCCAAACATATTTTCCCAATTTTTTTTTATTGTTTAATCCAGGCAATTTGAATGTTTGGCTAATTTATAAAAGAATAATCCAGACTGGAAGTCTTTTGGAATTTAATTATGATAGAGGTCATATATATGAAACATCTTTTAAGGTATTAATTAAACTATTATGGTATACTTGCCTCTAAAATAAGCAAAGCCAAGGAACGAGAGATATTGAACGACAGAAATAATCTTCATTATTATGTGAAACGTTACAACGGCGGAGCACTAGAATATCTTTTTTGTAAAATTTTTCATTAATAATGACTCTCAAAAAATTGCTGATATGTATACTAACTTTTTTGAAACTCATCTAAGCATCAAAATCTGTTTATTCTTTAAAATTAGAGCAGTGGAATGGGAAAGTTTGTCTTTTTTTAGATCTGAAAATTTCCGGATTTGTCATATTACAGAAAGTAGCCCAACAGAACCTTGAGAATTTTGAAACGTATAATAATAATATGTATTAAAGGTCGCTTGATCGAGACAGCGACAAGAAAAATGAACCAATCACAAACTGTAATTATGTTCAAACGTATGTTTATTATTTACGATTGAACAGTTCACTATTCCTTTTTTGGTTGAAATCCTCTTTATTAGATAAAATTTTTTTTTAAATAATACGTAACTTGATTATTTTGTTAATACTTCTAAAATTTTGGCAAAATTTATATGTCTAAAATTAATATGTTTCAGTTAAGGATCTTTTTTCCCTAAACCATTGTTTCGTGTAATTCAAGGAATTCGTGGAATTCGTGGAATTCATGGAATTCATGAAATTCATGAAATTCAAGGAATTTAAGAAATTCAAGAGATTCATGGAATTCATGGAATTCAAGGAATACAAGAAATTGAAGAAATTCTTGGAAATCATGGAATTCTTGGAAATCATGGAATTCTTGGAAATCATGGAATTCAAGGAATTCATGGAATTCAAGGAATTCATGGAATTCAAGGAATTCATGGAATTGATTGATTTCAAAGAATTCATGGAATTCAAGGAATTCGTGGAATTCATGGAATTCAAGGAATTCGTGGAATTCAACGAATTCGTGAAATTCAAGAGATTCGTTTTTTAATTAATTTAACTTTTTTAGTTATTTTACAACACTTTTTGATAAGTTTTCAATTTTTTTTAAAGTTTATAGTTAAAGCGTTCAGAGTTGGACAAGAGACCATATGCTAGTTTTTCGTTATAACGGGAATTAGACACTTTGTTCAAAATCTTCGAAATAAAAAATTGTTTCATGTTATTACTTGATAATATTATTTATTTGTACGATTAAATATACATTATGCCATAATTTATTATTAGTATATAGAATACAAGTAACGCAAAAAATAATATTACAAAAGTGAAATCAAACATGTGCATTCGGTGAATGCTGACCGTCTCGTTTTGTCAACGCTGATGCAAAAATCTTGCCGCTCATCACCATTATATAAATCTTTTTTTTTGTAGGCAAATTTATAACATAGCCCAAGAACCTTCTGGGCCCTTCAAATCCTCGAGTGTAACCTTTAAATATGATAGCTTTTTGATAAATGTCTTCATGTGTGTAATGCACTTCAGCTTTTTTTTTGCACGAATTTGATTAGAATTTTGTAGAGTGGTGACAGGTGTATGACTAAGTTGTCCTTCAAAATGTCTGCCCGATTGATCTCGTATGAAGAAAAATGGAGGGAATGTTTTCCCTTTGCTTATGTCTTTTATAGTTTTCATCCAACAGGGTATTTGAGTTGGAGGCATTTCTTGAAAATCTCCTGTAATCTCAGCGTTGTTCGATTATGTTACGCGCATCTTCCCAGCAGAATGTGTTGATGATTGATGTTTGAATGACTGTGCATTTAATCCTGCAAAAATTGAAATTATGGAATTTTTTCAAGAATAAAGTTTTTTTTTGTCTCTCAAAATTTTGAAGAATAATGACCATATTTAATATAGGTCACTTGGTTGAGGAAGCGAAAACAAAAATTAAGTTTTAGTCCACAGCTTCCCCTTTCCAACGTCTCTTGCGGAGCTGGAAGACAACCCTTGGATTAGTCACCGAAATAATGTTGTTCAAACCTTTACCACTGTCCAATGACTCTCGGGGACGAGAAGGCATCCCTATGACTAGTTACAGCAATAATGTTGGTCAAACGCCCACACCTTTCCAACGTCTCGTGAGGGGCGGTAGGCACTCCTGTGACCGTTTACGTAAATAATGTTGGGCAAACCCATGCCCCCTTTCAACTACGCCTTGCGGTGGGAGGCACCCCTGTACTTTTTAAAGAAAAAGTGTAGTTCAAACCCCTATCAACATCTCTTGGAGGCCTATAAGGCACCCGCGATTAGTCACAGAAACATTGTTGGCCAAACCTCTACGCCTTTCCAACATCTCGTGGGGTCTAGGAAGACACCTGTGACTTATTAAAGAAATAATGTTGGTCAAACCCCTATCCCTTTTCAACGTCTCGCGAGAGTCGGGAAGGCACCCACTTGACTTATCACAGAAATAATCTTGGTCAAACCTCTACCCCTTTCCAACTTCTCGTGAGGGCAAGAAGGCATTCCTGTGACTGTTCCTATAAATAATATTCGTTAAACTCATACCTCTTCCGCATTCATTGGTTTCTTCCAGGCGCAATTAAAAAAAGTAGAGTTTGATGATGGAGGGTGGGGACACAGAAAAGATCTTTAAAGAAGGTATGGAGTTCTAGAAAACAGTGGAATTTATGGAATTCATATAATCCCATAAATTCATGAAATCGACGTATTTTAGGGAATTCCTGAAATCCAAGGAGTTCATGGAAGTCACGTAGTTCATGGAATTATAGGAACTCAAGGAATTAATAGAATTCAAGGAGTATATGGAACTCAAGGAATTCATAGAATTCAAAGAATTAAACAAATTTAAGGAATTCATGAAATTCAAGCAATTCAGGGAATTAAAGGAATTCATGAAAATTAAGGAATTCATGAGGTTATAGGATTTAGTGGGATTCACGGAGTTCATGAGATCCAATAAATTACTGGAATTTAAGAAGTTCATGGAATTCAAGGAATTTAAGGAGTTCATGGAATTGAATGAATGCATGCAATTCGAGGAATATGTGGATTTCAAAGAAGCTATGGAACTCATGAAAATCATGACATTCAAGAAGTTCAGGGAATTCAAGAAATTAATAAATTTCAATGATTTCCAGGAGTTCCAGGTATTTGAGGAATGTACGGAATTAATGGAAGCCAAGAAATTCATAAACTCCCAATAATTTTTGGAATTGAAGAAATTTATGGAACTGAGGAGATGCCTTGAATTGAAATTGTTCTAGAAATTAATGGAGTTCTAGAAAACAGAGGAGTTTATGGGATTCATAGAATCCCAGAAATTTCTGAAAACCAAGGAGTTTATGGAATTCCTGGAACTGAAGGATTTCATGGAAGTCAAGTAATTCATGAAAATATAAGAATTCTAGAATTCAGGGATTTCAAGGAATTAATAGAATTGAAGAAGTATATGGATCTCAAGGAAATGGTAGAATTAAAATAGTTCATATAATTCAAGGAGTTTAAGGAAATCAAGGAATTCATAGAATTGAAGGAATTTATGGAATTCTATGAATTCTAGGAATTTATGAAATCATGAAATTCCAACAATTGAAGGAATTCAAGGAATTTAAGAATTTCATGGAACTGAAGAAATGTATGCAATTTGTGGAAGATTTGGACTCCAAGGAATCTACGAAATTCGTGGAAATCATGACATTCAAGGAGCTTAGGGAATTCACGAAATTGATCAATTTCAAGGAATTCAAGGAATTGAAGGAGTTCAAATTCTTCAAGGAATTTATCGATTTATTTAAATTGTGCAATTGCAAGATTTCGCGAAATTCAGGGAACTAATTTCCATTAAACAATTCTGTGAATTCAAGGTATTCGAGTAATGTACGGAACTAACAAAATTTGCGGAATTAATTGAATCCAAGAAAATCATAGGATTCAAGCGATTTTGGGAATTGATGAAATTTAAGGAACTTAAGGTATTCCCGGAATTCAAGGTTTAGAATTCAAGCAGTATATGGAACTGATAGAATTAATAGAATTCAAGGAACTCATTAAATTCAAGGAGTTCAGGGAATTCAAGGAGTCCAGGGAATTAAAAAAATTCATGCGGCTATAGGATTTAGGGGAAATTACCGTGCTTCCCCTAATTTTGGTTTGTTGGTAAAAGATTATCGTCTTTGATTAAAAATTCAATTACATACTTGGTTCAAAGCAGATTTTGATTATTGAAATTTTTACTATTTTGTTAGTTGAAGAATACGGTTTTAACTGAAAATATAGATATTCCATTTTTATTTGAAAATTGATGGTTTTTGGCATAAAATTGAAATTTTCGATTTGAAAATTAAAGAATTCGTTCAAAAATGGTATGGCTTAACCGTTTAATTGCAAATACTTCTTTTGGATAGAATTGACAAAAAACTTACATTTTCAGTTTTGAAATTCATCCATTGGTTTTAAGGATCTTTTAATCTAATGGAAATTCGTCTAATTGCTTAAAAGTATAGATATTTGGTTTTAAATGCAAAGCTGAGTAAAAATTTAAACTTTTTTGTTAAAAAGTTTCATGAATTTGTCGAAAATGCAACATTTTTCCGCTGGCAATCTTAAACATTTCATATTGAGTTCAGCATGGTACCTATATATTAATTTTATTTAAAGGAACTTATTTCCCCTTTTTCTTAAAAAAAATCATCCTGTTGCCTCAGTTTTGAGATTTAGCATTTAGAGCTGAAAAATCTGTAAAAATTTTATGATTTTATGTTGTTTAAATAAATTGATTTTTTAAAACTAAAATTATTTTTATTGAATTTTTTTAAATTCCATCGGAAAGTTGCAAGCAGATTTTCAACTAAAATGATTGCGATATTTGATAGAAATATCTTTGCACTACTTTTCTAGACAAAAATACAAAGACTGGAAGGAGAAGGATTGTTGAACTCATTATCAAATCTCAAAAGTTTTCTTATTTGCTTAACCTTCAGAGATAATCACTCCAATACTGATGACAATAGCAGGCTCCTAATGTTTTCCTTTATAATGAGAATCAGAAACTTTGTTCAAAATCTTCGAAATAAAAATCTTATAATGTTGTTACTTGATCAGTTTATTTATTTATATGCATAAATCTACATTATTTCCTAATTTATTATTAGTATATATAATATAAGAAAAGTAACAAAAAACGAAAATAATTATAAACGAAGGAATTGATTAGATATTTTGAATAAAACCAAAATAAACATAACATCCAGTAAATCATATTTCAACATTACCATCAAGGATTTACATTCGCTGGATGCTGACCGCCTTTTTATCCTAACCCTGAAGCGTAGATTTGGACGGTACACATCATTAAATAAATCTTGTTTTTTTATGGAAAATTAGCTTTAAAACCCACGAACGTACGGCACGAAAGACAAAAGAGAGAAAATTTCAAGAAGAATAAGTATTGGGTTAAACCCATTCTGTCAACAATGAAACCCGAAGTTCATTCAGAAGAAGGACAAGAACTCCTAATCAATTATTAACATTCAGCTCGCCTCGTTCACCGAAAGAAACACATGGCAAGTATGATGCCATGAGGCACAGTGGGCCGCATAGTCAGTGTTCGACTGATAGCCAACACAATTTAACAATGGGCCAGTTTCAGGTCACGAAAGAGTTTTTAACAATGGCAGCTCGCACAAGTCCGTCTTGTCCGGGGCTGATATTGGTTATCTGTCATAAAGACCATGTGCCTTTTTTTATTAGGTTTCGACAAACTCAACTTATTTCGTTCTTGAGGCATATGAGGGTACTCATGAGAGCATCTTTTCCAAAAATGGTCACGCATTTCTTGGAAAAGACGCCAGTGAGACACGTGGTTCAGTTCCTTATCAGAGGTTGTTGGTATTGCCCGTGATTAGAAGAAGAGGCTTGGAGTGCACTCATGATTCAATTTCTACAGTAATAGCAAACAAAACTTCCGACAGGAAGATCGGTCATTAGTTCGTGTATTTCTGAAGCCCAGTCAATACTACGTTCCACGAGATGGTTGTCGCCGTGCAAGATAACAGGGTGTCTTTGATCATATAGCAAAGTTGATTTCGCCAGTCTCGCTGCACTGAAAAAGAAAACTAAAAAACGCTGTGTGGATTTCTTCGCGAGTCAGGCGCTGTTCCACGAGTCCGAAATGCTCTACAGCAGACTTAGAAAGATGTTCAAAGCGAAAACAACGCAAAATCACTATTTTTATACGAGTCAATGAAGAGAATTTGCTTGGGGAGGGCCGTTGGGCAAAGCTTCATCATGAAAATGAAAACGCTGGTCAGTAAGCTTTTCTATGCGAAAGCTATTCGGGGCTATTCTATCACAGACTCTACTAAGTTCTAGCTCACGAAAGTTCAATTTCTCGAGCAGCAAGATCGCTAGATTTTAATTTGTAGGGAGGTGACATCAAAAAGACATTGAAGAGTCCGCTAGACCTCCGAAATCCGACTGGCCACATAAATCGGTCAGGCGAAAGATTCAACTACTTGAATACCAGCGAGAACGCTACGTGAGTCCAACCAAAATTTGGTGACCGCAAGAGAGAGCTTAGATTTGTTGCGTACGCAGTGAATCATTCGAACCAAAAGCAGAGCAGCCCACGGTTTCAGCTGAGAAGTAGTGAATTCGAACATACCAATGAAACCCATCCTGAGCCGAAGACCACATCGATGGGTACAATCATGGTTGAGATTCAAGATGAAGAGGTCACGCGTGTACCCTCAGAAACGGGTCTCATTTTGAAATGAGACAATACTGAGACCCGCGTTGAGGAAAACAGATACCTAATACTATTATTTAGATACTGAAGTGCAGCATCCATAGGTACCAAAAGGAAGATTTCACCTGATAACATCCAAGATATCAAAGGGCAACATCTCATAAATTCAAAATATTTGTTAATTATGCAAAAATTACATGTAAAATGTAAAAGGACCCCAGATCTCAGTCATATGCCATTGATATTCGAATACCCGAATATTCGCCCTTTCAATGATAACATAAGACATTCCAGTTGCGATAAGTCCTCATTTTCAATATTGTGCCTCCCCTTTACATCTATTATTTATCACATATCTATACATCATGGTTAAATAAAAAGGTTCTTAATATCTAGTTTTGAACGTATATCCCTCTTCATGCGGGAAAGCAAATCCCAAGTTAGCTTATTAGAATCCGCTCGAGGTTCGGTCATAATTAAAATAGACAGAGAAAAACATACAGTCTGTCATTCAAATAAGTCAATCATGCCTAAGAGCCTGTCCCACGCTTCTTGCAATGTTGAAAACAATCCACCATCAATATATCTTCCATGCCTGAGGGACCGTCTCGAGGCGCTTGCAGTGTTGCAAATTATCAACCATCATTATGTCTGTCATGCCTAAGAATTCCTTGAATTCCATTAATTCGTTGAATTCTAGGAAATTCTTGAATTCTATAAATTCCTTGAATTCTAGGAACTTCTTGAATTCCATGAATTCCTTGAATTTCCTGAACCTCTTAAATCCTACGAATTTCTTAGATTCCATGAATTCCACTAACTCCTATAACTCTTTGAACTCTGCGAATTCCTGGAATTCTATTAATTTCTTGTATTCCATGAATTCCTTGAATTCGATACATCCCAAGAATGCCATGAATTCTTTAAATTCCATGAATTCGACATATTCCATGAATTCCTCGAATTTCATGAATTCGTCGTATTCCACGAATTCCTCGAATTCCTTAAATTATCTGAATTCCATGAATTCATTAAATTCCTTGAATTACATGAATTCCTAGAATTCCATGAATTCCTAGAATTCCATAAATTCCTTGAATTCCATGTATTCCTTGAATTTCATGAATTCCTTGAATTTCATAAATTCCTTGAATTTCATAAATTCCTTGAATTTCATGATTCCTTGAATTCCATGAACTCCTTGAATTTCATGAATTCCTCGATTTCCACGAATCGATTAAATCCCATGAATTCTTTGAATTCCATGAATTACTTGAAATCCATCAATTCCTCGGATTATATAAATTCCTTGAATTCCATGAAATTCCGAAATTCCTACAAATCCAGGCATTCCAGAAATTCCTTGGATTCCATAAAATCGTTGAGTTCCATGAATTCCAATAATTTCTAGAACTTCAAGAATTCCTAGACCTCCATGAAATGTATGAACTCCTTCAATTCCATAAATCCCTTGAATTCTAGGAACTTTGTGAATTACATGAATTCCTCTAATTCCATGAATTTCTCGAATCCCATGAATTCCTGGATCACATGAATTTCTTGAATTCCATGAATTCCTGGAATTTCATGAACTTCTTAAATCCTGCGAATTTCTTAGATTCCATGAATTCCACTAATTCCTATAACTCCTTGAATTCTATGAATTCCATGGACTCATGGAATTCTATTAATTCCTTGTATTCCATGAATTCCTTGAATTCCATACACTCATGAATTATTTGAATTATTTTAATTCCATGCACTCCTTGAATTCCTAGAATCCCAGGAACTCCTTCAATTTCATAAATTTCTTGAATTACATGAATTTCGTGCAATCTTTGAAACGGTTGATTTTTGCTTATTCCGGCAATACTGTAAATTCGATAAATTCCAGAAATTTATTTTAATGTTTCAATTATAATTCCCGAATTCGCTGATATTTACAAATTCTTTGAATTACACGAAACAATAGTTTATTTTAATAAAAAAAAATTTTATCTAATAAAGAGGATTTCAACCAAAAAAGGAATAGTGAACTGTTCAACCGTAAATAATGAATATAAGTTTGAAAATAATTACAGTTTCAAATTCGTTTCTTACTATTTTCTTATTGATTGCTATATGCTTTCCTTTTCCGGAAAAGTTTTCTCTTAAATATAAATTTCTCAAATTTTAAGTGAAAAGTTAAACAAAAAATGGTGAGGGCAAAAATGTCTAGCCGAAGGCTAGTCAAAATTTTTTATAGTAAAGTTATTTTAAAAATTAAAATCGACATAGTGGTATTTTAAAAGAGCATTAAAATGTATTGAGTGTTGTAAAAAAATACTTGTCACCTACATTCCAAAAATTAAATTTATGAATCCTTGTTTGTCAGACAAACCTCAAATATGATGAAGCCAAACTGCATTTTTCTTGTCGCTGCCTCGACCAAGCGACCTATAATACATTTCAAAATTATGAAGGTACTGTTGGACTACTTTCTGAAATCTAAAAAATCCGGAAATTTTCAGATCTAAAAAAAAGACAAACTTTCTCATTCCACTGCTCTAATTTTAAGGAATAAACAGACTTTTATGACTAGATGAGTTTCAAAAAATTTAGTATATATATCAGCAATTTTTTTAGAGTCATTATTAATGAAAAAATTTTCAAAAAAGATATTCTAGTGCTCCGCCATTGTAACGTTTCACATAATAATGAAGATTATTTCTGTTGTTCAATATCTCTCGTTCCTTGGATTTGCTTGTTTTAAAGGCAAGTATACAATCATATTATAATTATTATCTTTAAAGATATTTCATATATATGACCTCTATCATAATTAAATTCCAAAAGACTTCCATTTCGGATTTTTCTTTTATAAATTAGCCAAACACTCGAATTGCCTGCATTAAATAATAAAAAAAAATAGGGAAAATATGTTTGGAATTTTAAAAGCTTCAAAATTATTTTTTGCAATTTTGAACTTGTATTGATAATCTGCTAAATGTCAACGTTTTCTTTCAGAAATAAATGCAGCAAAGAAGAATTCTGCTGGGAAAGTGGAGATAACATTAACGGACAAGGAAAAGATTTCAGCAAGTTTCGAAGAAATCAGCCACATGAAAATACCCGAGTGGATGATATCTCTAAAAAAAGTAGAAAATGGGAAAACTTTGGAGAAGGTGTTTTTCATACGAGATGAATCGGAACGACATTTTCATGGAGAATTTGAAGGTGTAATTAGCGCCAATGGAAACTATCCAACAGGTGTTACCGAAGTTAAGCCAGAGAGCGCTGAAATTCAGTTTAAACCTGACAACATTCTTCATACCACAGTAAAATTCGAAATTTATCAGCGAAAAGAAAATGTTCTAATTAAGGTCCTGGGGCGTAGTTACAATTTTCCAAATAAAAACCAGATTTATATCATGATGGAGAACGGCGAAATATACACATCATTAATGAAAGGACCAACTCCTGCCCCCTCTCAGGGCACATCCTCAACGCTCGCTGTTCACTCGCATCGCTACGCTCCGCAACAGGTTCGCTACGATCCGCGCCCTGGTCCCTTTGCTAACCAACCGGATGGCTTCACTCACCCGAATATGCACGCCTAAGGCGCGACCCCGTTGATTCCTGTGCTTCGCGTTCGGTAATATATTTACCTTTTGCACAGACTTTCTAAAACTAAAGGGAAAAGAATCGTAAACGTATTTTTTCATATTCCATTATTTGTTATGCTGTAAAAATTTGAGTTTTTGATTTTTCAAGAAAACTCATAAAGGTTTTATGATAATATTGTACTGCATTCAAAAAGCTAATAAACTTGGACTTTAGTGTAGGACAATAGAAGCATGTGATGTAAAATTTGTCACCAATCTAATACCTTCTGTAATGAGAATTTTAAAATACGCTGAACATCCACCGAATGCACATCTTTGATTATTCTCTTGCAATATTATTTACTTGAAGTTGTGTTTGTTTTGTTTTTATCCCAGTTATGTAATCAATTCTTTTCTTAAAAATTATTTTCATTGTTTTTTCGCTTTCCTTATGTTCTATGTACTATTCATACATTAGGAAATAATGTATATGTAATGGCATAAATAAATATATTTAGCAATATATAATAAAGCATTATTTATTTAGAAAATTGTAGGCAACGTTTCTGTTTCCCATTATAAAGGAAAACTAGCGTAGGATGTATTGTCCAACTATCAGCGATTTAATTATTGCCAAAAAATAAAAATTATAGGTTCCTTTAATATTCATATCGATTTATTATTTCTCTTTTATGTTTATTTTTTGAGAGGTCATCTGCAGAAGCAGCCGACCTAGATTTTTAGAAAGTCACTTGGTTTTAGTTGAAGTAGGCCGTTATTATCGGCATTGTTTGAATTCTTAACTCTGAAGATAAAGCAAATAAGGAAACTCTTGAGATTTGAAAATGAGCAAGCAAGCACATGATTTTTTAAGTCGATTGTTTACTTTTTAATCAAAAACTATTTTAGTTCGTACCTTGTGTCGCTCCTCGACAAAATTTACTATTTCAATTTTGAATGCTATTTTCAACGATTAAAACAAAAACTACTTGTCCTATCAAAAATTATTCATGACAAATTTGTAGATCTTTTTAAGACATGCAATTTTAGTTGATTAATTTTTTATCAATCTTGCATAGTTTGACCGCAACTCGATGTTTCTTTTTAGGCCTTAAAAAATTTACCAAGCAGAATCCAATATCATGTATCTTTCTAAAGTTATCGTGACTGCATGATAGATTTCATGCCTTCCATAAGCTCTTTCAATTCCGCTAATTCCTTGAATTCTATGTATTGCTTGAATTCCGTAAATTCTTTGCATGCGACAAAAGTTGCTTGAATGGCTTGAATATAAAAAATGTCTTCAATTAAAGGAATTCGTGGTTATTTACAAATTCCCGGAAATCCTGGAACTCCTTGAACTCCATAAATTCTTCGAATTGCATGAATTCCTCAGATACCATGACTTTCCTACATTCTTTGAATTCCATCAATTCATAAAAATCCATACATTGCAGGAATTACTTACATTCCATAAATTTCCTTAATTCCACAAATTCCTTGAATTCCACGAATACTTTGTATCCCTAAATTTCAATGATTACCTTGAATTCAAAGAACTCCTTAAATTCAGAGAAGTCCTTCGATTTCATGAATTTCTGGATTTCCCTGAACTACTGGTATTTCGTGATTTTCATGAATTTCCTAAATTCCTTTTATTCCTTGAATTCCATTAATTTTTAGGATTCCATGAATTTCTTCAATATCATAAACTTGTTCAATTTCCTAATTCCTATGAACTACTTGAATTCGATGAACTCCTAATATCCTGGAATTTCTTGGATTTAGGGAATTCCACTAATTCCTAGAACTCCACAAATTCCTTGAATTCACGGAAGTCCATGACATCCTTAGATTGAACGATTTCCTTGAATTTGATGAATTGCTTAAATTTCTGAAGCTCCTTAAATTAAATGAACTCCTTGAATTACCGGTATTCCTTGGATTCGATGAATTCCTGAACTTGTATGAATTCTCTGAATTTTTCAAATTACAGAGTTCCATATATTTATTGAATTTCGTAAATTCTTTGAATTGCTCGAATTCCACATATTATTTGAGTTCGTTTAGTACGTAGAACTCCATGAATTTCACGAACACCTTGAATAGCAAGAATTTCTTGCTTTCAATCTCTCTTGGTTTCACCTCTTTAATATTATGGCCCACCTTCCATGCTACAGGTACTCATGACCTGGTACTTCGCTACCAAACACGGTCACGACGCGACAAGTGACTAAGTAGATTCGTTGGTGTCAGTCGTTGTTTCAGCACTCAATATTTTGCTTGCGCATTCGTCATGATACTCGACTTTACACGCCAGGAATCTCATCTGCAGGGTTCCGACAAGCACACTGGAAAGCCCTATAGGGGTCCAACATTGAACCACGTGAGCCCGTTTATAGGGATCCAACATTCACACTGGAGAGCCCGTTTATAGGGATCCAAATATTCAAACTGGAGAGCTCTATAAGGAACCAGCATTCATACTGGAGTGCCCATTTATAGGGATCCATGTTTCTCACAAACTGTAGTTTCAATGCTAACGACTGAGACAAATGATTCAAAATATTTATTTTACTTATACGGCGAGAGACAAACACAACTTCACACGCACACGGTCATCCACATTCATCAAAAGGAAAAAAAGGAAAATAAAAGTTAATAATTAAAAGTCAACAATTAAAAGTAATAAAATAAAAATATGATTATCACGGTCATCTACCGTGTACGCGAGATGGCCATAAGAGGCGATTTTATCCGCTATC
>JAWWLR010205444.1:0-15058 GCA_035041075.1 Acraspis erinacei | reverse complement strand
TGTCGACGACCTTGGTGGCACAATTCCAATCAGACTGTTCAGCGCAACTTCTTGATTTTCGGCATACTCGGCATATTAGAGCCTTATTAGCACGCGGCGGGCTTCCGAGTTTTCCTTCAGGATCTCGTGGAGCCTTGCTCTTTCCAGAAAGTCTTTCGATTCCACGCAAAAGCCTCTCCAATCTTCCTATTTTTACTGTCCTATATTTTAGCATTGAAAATGGGCGGTCTTATAGATGTCGCAGTCTGAAGGCAATTCTGTTCTGTTCGCACTGTTGCACAACGTTCTTGTCTTCTTACCAATGTTACCATTGTTTTTGGGGAATTCAACAAGCCTCCCTCCGTGTTCCTCTTTATATGAATCTTAAAATGTTTTTCTAGGTTTTCTGATCTTTGAAACCGTCAGTTTCCCTAGAATTTGCTGAAACACAGTATAATTGTGATCCTAGAGAGACTCCTGATCGGAGACGCTCTAGTCCACTACATTGCTTCTCAGTTTCATGCGAGCATAGAGTGAAATCGCGAACCTCACTGCTGTTTTTAATCTGGAATGTGGGAGTGTTGTCCTGATTCAGAATCTCCAGCTCAGTACCCGCTAGTTATTCGTTTTAGTCTCTTCCTCTGGCATTGATGTTTCTGCTTGGTGAGAATTCGCATCACATCCCAACTGCTGAGGCATGATGTTTTCTTGGCAATGTCGATTTAGAGTCGCGACCTCCTTGGGAGGTGGCGATCATTTATCATCTCCTGGGAAACAAGCCGAAATGATCACCACCTCTAGTCTTTTTCCGCTACTGTCCCTGAGTCTCACCCTGATTCAGGTGAGATCCCTATAGCAGACCTTAGGCACCAAGATCGCAGCCATACCCTTGACGGCTATGTATGCCCTAAGTGTTTTTTTTCGCGCGGCCCCTTAAACAGGTCACACCCTGCTAAGCCACTAATCCTTTCGCTGTATAACAAGGGTTCTTTGATTAGGACAATCCTTTACGACACCACTGACATTCGTCTGGTTAGAACAGTTGCTGCTGTCTTTTTTCCAAAAATAGATTTTTTAGTTATAATGTTATTTTTTATAAATAAAAAAGGCTGCACCTACTTTAAAAAAGTGATAAAACATATTTGTCTATTTTCTTTGAATTCGAAAATTTTTTCGTATCTTGGATAGTTTGACCGGAAAATGGAACTATTAATATTTCTTTCTTTTTGCCAAAAAATTGGAATTTTTGATTTAAAAAAAATGCTATAGGTTGTTATGATAATTTTGCAGGGCTTAAAAATGTATCGTTTTCTTTTCTAGACTTTTTTTCATATACTGCGTTCCTTGGCCTAAATTGTTAATTTAAGTTTCTTTTTTGGATTTTCAATATGCAATCAATTCCTTTCAAAATAATTAATTCAAATGCAAACTAGATGAATTTTCGAACAAAAAGACGAATTTTCAAGAAAGAAAATTAATCTTGAACAAAGCAGTTGAATTTTTGACCAAAAGGTTCATTTTTAACAAAGGAAATTTTTAAAAACATAAACGATGAATATTCTACCAGTTTAATTTACCATAAAAAGGATTAATAATGAAATAGTTGACTCCTTAACCTATTAAATTAATTTTTATTGAACAAAAGTGAATTGTAAACTGATAGGTGAAATTTTTAACGAGAAAAGATTCCTTGACCTAAGAATGCAATCGTAACAGTTAAATTTTGAACAAAAAAGTTGATTTTCAGCACATAAATTCATTCTGAACATAAAAAATAGTAATTTTCATCTTAAATTTTAACCAAAGAAGATGAATTATAAACAAATTTAATAGTTAATACTTCTGCCAGAAATGATTTTAACTTGAAATAGACAACAGTTTAATTTAATCCAAAAAAACGTATTTTTAGCATGAAAATGTTATGAAACATTTTTCCTCAGTTTTGACCTCTTATTTTATGTATAAACGAGTTTTCGGTGTCAAAGGTCAGAGAAATAAAAAAACGAGTGCGGAAAATTAATTGGAAATGGCTACGTTTCGGAGTCAGTGTGGTCCCTTTTCAAGACTTTAGTAAAAAATTTATTCCAATAAATAAGTTAAAACTTTAAAAAATACACCAAAAAGAAAACAAATAAACACAAAGAAGATATGAAATAAACGATTAAGATGATCAAAGTTCGAAACTGAGAAAAAATGTTTCACAATCTAAACGGAAATCCTTCACACCAGACTGGAGGTTTTTTCCAATCGATCAGATTCCATTTTGGATTTCTGCTATTGGGACATCTACACAAATTCTTAACTTTACTTTTAAGGTTAGCTCTCTTACGCAACCAGAGAAATTTTTTAATTAGATGCCGGAAAGGCGGTCTTGTTCCACCTCATTTAGAGAATTTCAATTATTTTGACAAACTAAGATTTTTTGATCCAAGCAACAGAATTGAAATTAATAGATTGTCTAAATTTGTCAAAATTAAGTTTTAAGACACTTGGATCATTTAACTTTGATCATCTTAATCGTTTATTTTATATCTTCTTTATGTTTTTTTGTTTTGTTTATGTTTTATTTTTGAGTCCGGAACGTAGCCATTTCCAATTAATTTTCTTCACTCTTTTTTTATTTCTCTGACCTTTGACACCGAAAACTCGTTTAAACATAAAAATTTTATAGCTAACAACAAAAAATATATCAAATTTTATCGTTTTATCTATATTTAATCAAAGTGTTTAGTAAGTTTTTATTATACATATTTTAGAAATTTTATTTAAATATTCCTTTAGTTCTCAAATACTTTACACGTATTTATTGGTTTTGAAATATCTTATCTTCTAATGTTTATCATAAGTGAGTTATTCTGAAATTATATTTAGCGATATATAGACTAAAAAATAAATCTTAGTTTCACTTGAGCCTTCTTGCAAAAATCCATTGTTACAGTTACGGATATAATATTTTTTCTCACTGATAATACTGAACTGCTGAATAAGTTGTAAAAAAAATTATGCAAATAAGATTTGATTTTCTTAATTTACTCCTGTTTTGCGACTTTTTGTGTAATGGAAAATAATGTTGCGGTTTCGCATTGAAAGAAAATTTTTCCACAGTCGGTTTTATTGTGAAACATACAGCTGTTATATATAAAACCATTAAGTGAGCATTTAGTAACCTCATTTTCCGGGGTTCATTTGATTCCCAAAAGCCTGATTGCGACAGAGAAGAAAAAGCGCGTGTGTTTTATTTTCGATTTCATTAAATGATACCAACCAATCTGAAAAATGTATTTAAATACCTACTTTAATTTAATAATTAAAAACAAAAAAGTTAAAAAGCTGTTGTCCACAGACATCGAATTCATGGTGTTCCAAAGTTCGACTACAATGCCTAAACCTTTCACGAAAAATTCTAAATGTAAAAATGTTCAAATGAAATACTCTTATTTTTTCAAAGAGCACAAATGATACAGATAATGAATATCCAGTACCGTACCCACTAAAACCCTAGCGTGACATTAATCACAGAGATATGAACAGCGAAATAGCAGAAGAATTGCAGCAACTTGAAAGGACTTCTTCTCATAATTAACGGCAGTCCAGATATGTAGAACCAACACAAATGCATTCTGTGCCCAAGTTGAACATCCGAAAGGATATGCGTGCACGAAAGAACACCTGAAAGATGCCTACAATTGCAGTCTTTGCCCCAGGAATGAATCGAGATCCACGATGCAAGATCAATTTGGATATAGGTGTCACCAAAGTAAGGTGCAAATTGTGCAAGTCCTTACTTCTAGACTGTGCCGGTACATGAAAAGTATTGCAACAAGGGAACAAAATCGAATTTGGACACTGCGTGGTTTCAACTAGGGAAAGCAAGATCAAGCAATTACCCTTAAATTCAGCTGATGAGCAACACAGTTGAGATGTTGTAACAGGTTTAAAAAAGTCAAGTAACTTCTGGTACAATTAATTACCTGACAATTTTGCATCACGCTTTATGCTTAAAGTACTATTTATATGTTGCCTAAGAAACCGGATACTTCAAATCTAGCCTTCATTGCATACGAGGTATATTTTTACTGTGACGAGAATGACATCACTAGAAAAAAGTCGCGAGGTATTGAAGGTCTTTCCACCATAGACTCTGTTGCCATGCCTCAAGCTCTTAAGCATCAAAGGAACTCTAAGGTGCAATTCATTGACTACAAGCAAGCGTCTTCTGGCGTAGAAGAATCAAAGTATTTTGATCATTCCGAACCGAGGGTAACTAGATGAATACGCATTATGAAGGATATATATCAAGGAGACTCTTTAATGCACTGTGGTTCCGCTTGACCAGAAACTGCAGCTTGTTATCGATACCACAAAGCAGTTTTTGAAACGACGTTGAAGTTTGCCACAGATATGGATTTTAAACTTGTGTAATTAATTTTAAAAAACCAAGCCTCTGATTGAAAAACTAAAAACATCTCTGGACTCGTCTCGGAAATATCTCGGTACGCATTGTAGGGAGGCATCGAGGAAATTGTTTGAATATTCATGTCAGTGTTATATATAGAGGAGCTAAATGAAGAGGTTATGGAGAAGCACAGAAGAAAGTTGAGAAGGTTGAAGGTATCAGGTGGAGGGATTCCCAGAACTTTAGAGGAACGGGTCGAAGGCAAGGGAGCAGGAATATAGAATACAGGAACGGTATGCAAAGGGAACATGGGGTTGTCAAGGAATACGCCTAACTATATTATTAGGAGGGAGACATGAATATCGAGTTTAGAAATTAGAACGGGCAGTCGTGCAACAGTAGATGGATGAAGTAAGAAATATGCACAAAGACGGGAGGAATGTATATGAGATGGTTAAGAAAAATCGCATTGAGGGAGAGAGAGATAAGGCAGCAGGAGAAGAGAGAATAAGAGAGTCAAGGATTAACAAGGACTATGCGTGGATTATGCCAAGGGAGAGAGCGCAATATTTATGTGAGGAATGAGAGAAAGGAAGTCAGGAACTGATAACGAGGATGATATGTGGATGGATGGAGGATTATAATAGGTTCTGACTTTATAGAAAGAATAAGATATATGAATTGTGCGGGAAGGGGGATGCACAAGTGGAACACTGATTGGAGGAGTGTGAAGAGGTATAAACGAGTAGGATAAGCATTGTGGTATTGTTGCATGGAAGGGGGTATAAAAGGGTGGTAGTATGACTGAAGGGAGAGTTGGCTAAGATGGAGAAGGAGCAAAGGAAAAGAATGGAAAAAGGAGAAGAATGGAAAAGGAAAGATTGTAAATAGGAGAGGAAGCAGGTGTAAGAAAATTGTATATATTATAAATAGTATTAGGTATTAGCCGCGGTAGCAGAGGTTGACAATTAGTGAAAAGGATGGATGAATGTTAATTTTGAAGAGTTAAATGTAAGAAAATTCTGTAAAAAAAAAGTAATTTAATTGACTGGATTAAAAATGACATAACTTAAAGGTAAGTAACATGTGAATAAGATTTAAAGTTGAATAAAGCTTTTAATTATGAATGTATTAATTAAACATTATTTTGATTAAAAATAGTTTATAAAGTTTGAGTCACACGTCTAAATTACTATAAATACTTACTTAAGTATAGAATCGTATTGTAAAATTAATTATAGTTAAATAATTAATACTAACTAGAACTAAAGTTTATTTACAAAATCATTACATTATTTGAATTTACAGTGTAGCAGCTTAAAACGTTTTTTATTAAAAATGTTGAAATTCAAACGCTCCTAATTCTTAATTCTTTTATGTCTTCCTAAACCTCATTTAAAAATTCTTTATCATGAAAATGTATGCTTCAAAATGAAGAGGTGAAACTAAAGTTTTTAAACTGAAATATTTTAGAATTGCGCAGTATAAATTGAGTGATTTCTCGGTCAAGCGGCTACTCTGATTTTGCAAATAAAGTATAAAAACATGGACAATTAAAAAAATTATTTTTATTCAGTTCCACGTATTTTTTGAAAACAATTACTTCGCTATTTGAAGCTAATTTTTCGTATTGCACGAATTTTCAGAGAGAAAAATTTTAAAAATAAGAAAATAGTTTGCATTTAATTAGTTATTTTTCAAGCTACATGAATTTTACAATAGAGAATCCACTTGTAATAACAGCGATTCATTAATTTTCAACTCCGCATCTTTGAAAATGTTACATCAACCTTTTTTTTACATTTTTTAACATATCCTGCAGTTTACATACCAGGTAACAAATGGCTGCTTTTTACCTTTCGATACATTGTTTTCTTCACTTCAACCAAATTTCTACTGTCAAACAGTTTTTCTGTCCTCATTTTCATGCAGTAAATCGGGACCTGGCACATCTTTTTTATTTAAGTTTACTCGAAACTCTTAAATGCCCTCTAAGTATCGTGGCAACGCCTAATCTTCCAATTTAGAGTGCAAAGGTGTATTATCAGGCAAATATTAATTGAAATGTTTTTTTTTAGGTATTAGTAGAAGAACAGATATCAAGGTCTGTTAAACTTTATGTTCGATTTCGATAGTTTGTTCAGGCTTATAAGATTATTTATTGCTTTTACCACGTGGGCTACACGCATTGTAATATTTTATTATGTCGATGGATTTTTTGGGTATATATAGCGGTGGTAATGATGGAAATTTACCAGTTATCTCTTATGAAATCATACTGGAAGAATGAAAATCCCGCTTGCAACTCTTCTCCTTGCCCTCATTTTTTTTATCAATTTTAGTGGTAAGTTTGGTCATTATAATACAAATCTTGGGAAGGATGGGAGAGGGATCTAGTGAGAGGATGGGGAATAATACAGTCCAACCTCAGACACTGTCACCCATCGGGATCCGGCGTGTCGGGCACTGTAAGCGCACGTCACCTAACCCCTCATCCAATGGGATTCGACTAACAGGATATTATCGTGCTAAACTAAATATGTACAACAGATCTTATGGACGGAGCTTCGAGGATGCGTCGGCCCTGGGCTAATCACTTGATTCCTACAGCGTCCGCGAAACAGCTGCCGACAGGATCCCAGGTGTAAGAGAGTCCAAACTTTCAGCAGTATTAGAAGTTTGACTGTAGTGAAGAAGAGGTGTGGCGTGTAAGGAGTGTGGTGGAGAAAGGGAGAGGATGGGATGGTGGAAAAGTTGGTAATGTGATGTAGGAGAGGGTGGGGGGCTAGAGAGTTATTATAAGAAAGTAGAGCGTATGGGTTAGTAAGGAATGGCGGGAAAGAAGGAAAATGAGGTGATAAGAGAAGAAGAGAAGGAAGAAAAATGTAGTTGAAACATTTAGGGAAATAAAAATGTGTGCAGTGAATAAGAGGGTAGGGATGGTAAAGTGATGTAGAGGTAGGAGTTAATGGACGAATAGAAGAGGAGGAAAGGGTAGCAAAGGATGGTGCGAAATGAACGGAAAGAAATAGAAAGAGAGTCTAGTGAAGAAGGTGGGAAGAGGTGTAAAGGAAATGCTGATAAAGCGGATTTCGAGGCAAACAAAGAGAATGAAGGAAAGAAAGCGACTGAAAGGAAAAGAAGAGTATAATGGGCGAGTGTGGAAACTGAGTGAGTGATAAGTATATTATTATAAGGACAGTAAAGTGATAAGCAATTTTATCTGTGATTTTAGTGCGTAATAGTCATGATTATATGACACATTGTGTGTATTCATGACTTAATATTCATCATTTTACGATAAAATATTAAAATATTATACTATTAGTTATATTTAATGTTAAGTGCAACGCTATGGGTTTGACACCCCTAACATACCCCCACGAGTACCTGAAAACTACACTTAGAACCAAAAATGTCAATTCTTCATGAAATCGATCTTTCAGATCTGTATTCTGGTCTTTTTTTTTACTTCAAATTATTAATATTGGTCTAGTGGACTATTTATTATCACTGTTTCATTAATTTTTAATTATTTAAACAAATGGAATTGGTTTAAATACTTATTTCGAAAATTGGTTTTTTTCCTTCTTGAAATTATTACTATTAGTCTAGAGGAATATTTAATAATATTGGCTCATTAATTTTTTATTTTCGAGGCAAATGGAATTTCTTTAAATAATGTTGTTTGGAAAATTAATTTTTCCATACAAATTATTACTGTTTGTTCATGAATTTTCAATTATTTAAACAAATTATTAGTTAAATAGTATTATATTTGAAAATAAATACTAATTTATTGTTTCAACAATTGAAAAATATTTGAAAATAAATTTATCTTACTCAATGAAAATAAACCGCCAGTTCGACGGAATTTTTTAAAAAGACAAACAAATTTTTTACACAAATGGGATTTGTTAAAATCATTAAAAATTAATTAAATAATATTTTTAAATAATCCACTAGACCAATAATAATAATTTTTATTTAAAAAATGAAATTACTAAACAATGTTGATCAATATTCGGCTCAAGAAATTTTTATCATTTTTAATGAAAAAAATATTTAATAAAATTTCATATGTTTAAACAATTAAAAATTATTGAGCTCATGTTAATAATTATTCCAATAACCACTTGTAATAATAAAAAAAGGCATTTTTGAAAAAAATTATTAAAACAAACTACTATTTTTTAAACAATTAAAAAGAGTATGATCCAATGTTAATAAATATGCCACTAGACTAATAGTAATGATTTTTAGAGGAAAAAACAAATGTTCGAAAAAAAATTAAATTGGTAGAAAATTCTATTTGCTTAAATAATTAAAAATTAATGAAATAATGATAATACATATTCGACTAGACCAATATTAATAATCTTATGTAAAGAAAAGACGAGAATACATTGTATAAAAGGTCCATTTCATGAAGAATTGACATTACCGGTTTTAAGGGTTGTTTTCAGCTATTGGTGGGCGTGTATTTGGGGTTTCAAACCCATATCTCTTACAAATTAAATTCTTCGTTAGATAATTCTCAAATTTTGATTGCAAAAAAAATAAAAAATTTAATTTTGCGTTCAAAAAGTAAAATTATTCCAAATTGGTCCAGAAAATTTTTTGAAAAGGACGCTAAGTTTTCGTATAAATAATTTTAAAAAAACAGTCATCAAACAACAAAAAAATTTTTTGATGAACCACATAAGTTACCAAAAAATGAATATATCAAAGTGTTTTGCCAAAAATATCTACGAATTTGTTACAAACTATTGCTGTAAAAATGTATTAAAACTAAAGGAAATAACTTCCTGGAAAAAGGCCACTAGCGTATTTTCAGTTTGAATGGTAAACAATAGCATTGAATATAAACAAATTAAATTGAAGAAAAACCACACAAGTTGCAATAAAACGTTTAATAATATTATCTTTAAATAGGATGCGCACTTTTTTATTAGTATAAAAATAGAAAATTAAAATAATTTTGTTTCGATAACAATGTATGCAAATATTAAATTCTACATTAAAAATTATTAGATACGTGATGAGAATGTGTTCGTTAAAGCCAAAGGAGCATTAAAAAAATTGTGGGAGACTTACAAAGGCCGACAATGTGCACGCGCAGCGATCAGATTTTTTTATCATAATCTGATTATGATAAATATCGACGTTTAGTGTATTTTGAGATAATATATATGAATAAAAATCTCATTTGTATGTAAAGATGTTATATCTTATTTATTGGTTAAAATAATAATTAATAGGTGTTTCGGTTAATACTGTCATATTTTCGCAGATTTGGCCGTTTGCTTTTATAACAATAAGAATTACCTTAATAACTAAAGTATGCGCTATCGTTTTTAACAACTTTTCCGCATGTTTCTAACAATGCATGGATTCCTTCCCAGAACATCTTTTCATTTTTTTAGGTCAACCATTCATCAAGCCAAATTATCGTTTCTTTGTAAGACTGGAAATTCTTCTCTGAAAGTCCGTGCTGCATTAATCGGAATAAGCAGTATTCCGATGGGTACAATTTCGGTGAATGCGACAGGTGGGGTAGGATGTCCCATTAAATGTTTTCCAAATAGTTTTGGACTGGTTTCGCAACATGAGGCCGTACATTGTTATGTTGAAACAGTACTTTCTGCTGTATTCGCTAGTATTCTGCTCGTTCTCCCTTCAATGCTTTGTTTAAGTCCTAAGTCCCCTATTGTCCCACCAAATACACAACAAAGCCTTCTTTACATGTATATTACGCACTGGTTGTGACGTTGAAGACTGACGAGGGTCTATCCATGATTTTCTTCGCTTTGGGTTGTCAAAATAAATCCACTCTTCATCACCTGTCACAATTGGATGCAAGAAACCTTTTTTTTTCTGTCTGACTAGCAGAATTTCACAAATGGTTTTTCGCCTTTCAATGTATCTGTCTTTCAATTGATATGGAACCCATTTCCCTACCTTCTGGACCTTTCCCAATGCATGAAGACACTCGGAAATGGTGGATTGGGCAACATTCAATGCATTTGCTTCAACATTTGCCTTGAGTCTTCATCCGATAAAGCTTGCAAATCTTCATCTTCAAACTTTTTGGGCTGACCTGGACTCTTCTTATCTTCTATATCGAAGTCACCAGTTTTAAACCATTGAAACCATCTTTCACAAGCTTATTGGATTATAACATTTTTCCTGTAAGCTTTAACCAATAATCGATAACCTTCAGTAGCCGTTTTCTTCAAACGAAAGAACGTTATTAAACTTCCCCGCTAAACGACTTTTTCCGGTACGTAATTCGACATCTTCAAAGCTTTCAAAAAATATGTTCTGCGCACAATGACAATCCAGAACAAACTGGCTTTTGGTGACACGCCTGGAACCTTCGAAAAGTCATAGACGTTATGCGCCTATACTAACAAACGTATTAGTAACGCCATCTCTTAGAAAAATCCTTCAGAAAAATCAATTAAGTGATGAGAAGAAATTATTTGCGGATAATTTTCTTATCAAAATCATTATAAAAAGAGTAACTGAAAGGTTATGTTTATTTTTTTTTATCAACATCATACGAATTATTGCAGTTTTATCATTTCAGATGAAATAATTCCACCTGATGATTTAATGCTGAGCATTTCTAGAAAAATACTTTTAAACCAGTTAAGAAATACGAAATGAGGGTGATTATAAAAAGTTATTTCCCATCTCCGACCACTGAGGAGTGGTTAACACGGCACGCGGCGTGCAGAGATACACAATATTATTTATTATTAACTCAAAGAGCAGGCAGAAAAAAGTTGAATAGGTTTTTAAATTTGAAGCGTTCAGACTTCAAATTACTTATACCAAAATTAATTTTGTGTGTAGAACAGGGCAAAGTAGGCATTTGTTTGTTAAAAAATTATATTAAATATCAAGAACAAAAAGTAAAAAGATGTTGGGAGTTTTATTGTCAATTGCGTTAATTTCTTACCACCCCTAAATTTTTTTCATTTTTCCATATACAGTTTACTAAAGAATAATTTTTTAACAGAACGATTCGGAAATGTTAAATTACACATTGTAAATAAATAAATGAATTGTTCTCTAAAAATTCTATAACGGAACCTAATACTAACGAGTCGATTATTTTCCAATACTTAGTTTTAATTTTCCTTTCAGTGCCAGAATATCGTAGACTCCCGTTAAGGTGGACCCATGCGTAATAGCCTAGGTTCATAAACTGAAAAGTTGCCACTCATTGGAAAATCTAAAGAATTAATTTTCATAACGTCCCATTTAAAAGTTTGACTACAAATTTTAGGGATGTACGGCAATAATTCTATATTTGTGGAAACTTATGTAATTTACGGAAAATTATAGAAAGCCCAGATTCTTAAAATATATTTAAATAATCGAGATTTGGAACGTGCGGTTTTTTTAGTAGTGAGCAACTTTGGGATTACATTCGGCCTCTCTTTATTTTTGAACAACAGAAAATTGATGGGGTTTTTTAAATCCTTTAAGCTAAATCCCTATATTATATCTTACAGATGGCAGTGATCAGCCACCACATGAAGGTCAACCACCAAAGGATCGACGTAGAAGAAGGGATTCTGAAATACCAGATCACGCTGCGATTCAAGAACAATTCGGTGGCTATGCTCAATCCAGTAATATAAATCAATGTGAGTAATTATAATTTTGTTGAAATCGCGAAACATCGTTGGCAATAAAAAGGAATCCAAATTTTATTTCTTAACCGCTAATAAAAAGTCCTGACTGAACAGCGTTGGTCTCGGAAGATCTTTGAATCAAGTTTCGTATTGGACTTAAAAATTAAATATTTCTATCGAATAGTTACATATTACGAACCATTAAAAAGTGAGTTCTTGTTTCGTTACGGTCTTTTATGTGAGGAACTAAATACTTCGATATTACCAAACAAATTGTAGAAGAACACCTGATTGGTTACGATACTGCTTGAATATAAAATTAGTGACTGTTTTCAGGTTGCTTATCTATTAACTATAATGGGAAAATAAAAGATTTTTTAAAATGAATTCTAAAGGAAAATTTCAAAGAAAGAATACAAAAAAATTTTTATTCTTTCCTACATTTTTTTAAAAAGTGTCAAAGATTTTAAAATCATGCCATAATACATCAGTTTATAACTTTTTTATAAGCTTTCTAGGAAATTAAAAAAATTCCTTAGATTTCCAGAAGAAGCAATGCGTTTAATTCGGTAAGGTTAAAAATAAAAAAATCTATTAAATTTAAAAAAGGTTTTAAACATTTCAATATACTAGAAAAGAATTAACAATTTTAAAAGATTGGAAAAATGCAGCTTTTTTTAAAGGGTTAAAACTAAAATTTTAAATGATTTAAAAGAATTTGAAATGATTATTGACTAATCTTAGTATAGACTTTTCATATCTGAAAAAATGTAATGTTGATTTGTTTTTCGATTTGCAGTTAATGGGCTTAATTTCGATGCTGATGTTCGAGAGCATTGTTACCATAGCCATAAAGCTAATCTAATAAATTTTAAAAGTTAAATAAATTATAACGAGCTCCTCTTAAAACAGGTAATAATTCAGGAACACAGTTGCCGATAATTATAAAAATTTTATTAATTCCTTTCGAAAGTTTCCAACTAATTGGTTTAACTTAAGCAACTGAAATTCATTTGAACATTTTTTCACTTATTAAATTTTGTAGCGATATAAATTTTTGTTACATTAATAGCTCTAATTATTATAAAAATAGAGACGTATATTTTTACGATTCTTACGATGTAATATACTCATTTTTCGATATTCTAGAGCTAAAGGTGTTTTTTTCAAGTCACAGCAGAATAATTTCTGAAATTTCTGTAAATTTATGAAAAATGATGAATTTATGAAATTTATGACGTCTTAAAGTTTGTTAGTATCCCCTGTACATAGTTCAAAAGGCATAAGAAAACGATTCATTGCAACAATTTTTTTTCAATATTTTTTTTTAACTCATAATTTAATTTAATATGTTTTTCAAGTTATATTTATGTATCTAGGAGTATACAAATTCCTATATTAAATTTTACAGATGTACATACACAAAGACCACGACTCGATAACGTATTAACAGGGCTGCAGATGCAAAGAGAAAACATACGTAAGTATATTGTAATTTTTTTAACTACAAAAAATTGCTGTGATTTAAAAAAAATCGTTGCTCATTGAAGAACTTTGAAACAAGTTTCGAATTTTAACATAGAAAATAGATATAGATATTTACGTAAACCAGAAAACTCCGTTTAAAAAAAAGAAAATTTCTATAAGTTTTGAAAATGCATAAAAATATACGAAAGTAGAAATTGATTGGCGTCTCTAAAAATCTATTTTAATCTATGGCAAATCCGGTGATCGCCTAATCCAAATATTTTCTATCTTGCTTTTGCGTTTTTTTATTTTATGCGCAAAGGAAGAAGAATTATAGAAATTTGCAATGCTGAATCACACTAAATTTTATTTCTGCGCATAAACAAGCATTGGTTTCCGACTTTATTTTGCAAGAAGATTAAAAAAAAATGGTGAACAATTCAGGTACTTGCTTATTTTAAATAAGCGCGCAAATGACAACCAATCCGGCTATCGACGTGAGGCAAATCGAACACACCCGAACTTATCCGAACATCGAGAACGTTTTTGGAGCGACAAGCGAGTGTCAATCAATATCATGTTTTGGGTTGACAGAAGGCCATTTTTGTATTTGCAACGTGATGCTCTTAGTGAAAAATTACTTAAAATATTTATGCATTTTTTTTAAAGTTCAATTTTGTTTGGTAGTATATTAACCTGCTTTGACAAAAATCATATTTTTAGTTTAAAAAATCCACTTAATAACAGAACCTTGAACTGTTTTGTGAAATATATTTTTTGTAGATTCATAATTTTAGATGAAAAATCATCTCTTTCGTTTATAAGCTTTGGTTTAACATAAATTGTTGCTAATTTTTCTGAAACTTTGTATAGAGGGGTTTTTATTTTTTTATATTCTGAAGTTTACATGGGAAGTTATAAATTCAAAGTTATGGATTCAACGTAGCTGCTATTTTTTTGGAAAAAATGCAAAAAGTGTATGAAGAAAGTTTTTAAGAAATAAGAAATGGATGATGAACGTTTCATGACATTTCTTCCTAAAAATTTTCCAGTTGACCTTTTCCGGACAATAAATGTTGATACAAATTTTCGAAAAATAAAATTGGTTACCAATGATCTTTTTCTAATTCAGAAATTAATTAATTTTCTGTTTCAAGATACTTTAATGGATGCATTAGAAAAAAATCCTATATTTTCAACCAATTCAATGGACAATACAATGTAAATTAATGATGTTATTTTTTCAACCAGGGTAATGAATTAATTAATTCTGATGTTAGATTTTGCTGATTACTGGCCAAAATAATTTTCTGAAGAAACGAGAAAAAAACATGTGCAACCGCACGGATTTGAACCGGGAACGCCACTTTTCACGAGTGGATCGTTAACCAATTATGCTTCCAAGGCTCTATCATTATTACGTAATTACATAATTACCATATTCGACAAAATAACACCATTACTTTACATTTTTCTAAATTCGGTTATCTTATTCATACTAGCATTAGTACCTCAAAAATTCACAGGTATAAAGGTGCCGACGCGCGTTATCCTGTTGATATAGGAG
>JAWWLR010205371.1:0-15076 GCA_035041075.1 Acraspis erinacei | reverse complement strand
AAAAACGTCTTTTTTTCTTATGGGAAATACGTGTTAAACTTCATGGGGCTTGCGGCACCTCTAAATATCATTTTTTTCAAAACAAAAAAAATGGATTTATTTTTGTGTGCATTCGAACAAATTTCGGGGGTGTCCCCATAAAAATTCTAAAAAAAATTTTTTGGACCACCCTAATGTTACATTCGTTTGCTCAAGCTGTGATGTTGTTTTCTAAATTTAGTGCTTATTCATGTAAATATGTTATTGTCGAAACTAAATTACCTTGAATCGAGAGAATTGGGAACAAACGGTTTCTGTATTAACTATTTTTTAAAGGATTGTATAAATAACAAAATGTGAAATAAGACATAAAGTAAAAATACAATAATTAAATAAATGTATTGCTTATTACTTTTTGTTTTATAATTCAAAAATTTAAAAATTTTTAAATTTCGGCAATCTTATTTCCGGAATTATTATAATTTAAATATAATTTTTCGGCAATATTAATAATTTCATTTATTAATTATTTGTTTTATAAGAAAACTGAAAAGTACAAAAAAATATAATTCTGGCTCTGAGACCACTAAGAATATTTATCTAACTGTAAATGCACTTGGATATTATTATTTATTTTTGTAAATTTTATTTCCAATGCACTTAAATTCTTTGGAATGTGTTTTAAATTTTCCTTCAAATATTTTGAATTTCCTTCAACTCATCTAAGCTCTCTTAAATTTCACTAAAATGAATGGATATTAAACTATTTTGCCCATTAATTTCAGTTCCTTTGAATTTTACTTGGATTGTTAGAAATTGATTCTGAATTCTCATGAATTTTTTTATTCTATTTTTTTATCCTCCGCAAAAAAATATTTACGTGCCATTCCAGACTATTATTTTGTTTGAAAATGCATTTTTGTATTTTATCCTTATCTTAAACTGTTTGATAAATTAATGTCCAGGAAAAATCAAAATATTTGAGAATATTATTTTACAGTTTTAACTTTATTATTGCAAGAAGACTATGTAGCCCAAACATATAAAATGTTTTCCATTTAGAAACGAGCGAAGCCTTGTGAACACCTGTTGTTTTCGGAGGTTTTGTGAGCTACTTTTATATGCTTTGTAAAGTTTAGATTAAAAAAACAGTTAAATACAAAGTAAAGTATAAAAATATTTTTCAGGATAGGATCAGGCTTAGAATAGGAAAATTTTAAAATAGCCACTTGATTTTTCTTGAAAACATTCGAAAAGATCTTTAAAGATTTATTTTCGAAATTTCAATTTTTTCTTTTAAATTAATTCACTGGTTTTTGATTTACCTTATTTCTTTATATATATATTACAAACTTTCAGATTCTCCCTTCAAGCAAAAAATTTTATATAAATCCGAATTAAAACTTAATCGCCACGGATTTCGTTATCATGCCCTAGAATAAAGTTGATTAAAAACTTCGAAAATGAAATTTTTTTTTCCATATTTCATAAGAAATCTTTTTCTTTATAAAACAATTTTTATAAAATTCTTACTTATTCTTCACTGAATAAGATGTAATATCCACAGGTGACAAAATTTGTTGGACTTTAATTGGTATTCTTTTTTATAATGAGAAACATAACTCTAAGAAGAAATGCCACATCAACTCCAAAATCCTGATGTATTTACAAGATAACTACTGCATCTAAATTAAAAAACATGAATTATTTACAAATTTATTCTGTATAACTAGTCTTTATCTACGTTAAATCCAATCTGTTTTAGATGCCTCAATAAGTTTAAAAAAATGTAACATGAGAATCAAATAAAGCAAAAGTTGTTTTCAGAACTTCAAGTTTATGTAATATTGCGTCTATTTTCATACAGCAAAAGTACGCTAAACAACAAATTTCATAATTGCTGAGAAAGTCGTAAAAAAAATAAAAAACCGCATTGAGATTTTTTCGAAAGCAATGCAATTGTTTTGTTGATTTTTCAACTTGGCAATTATTTGTTTATAAAAATTGCAGGACTATCAAAAGTAATGCGATGGTTTAAAAAATATGTTAAACAAAAAAAAAAACTCATCGACGTTTTCCGAAGACGAATACAAGGGTATGTGTAGTTTTTCGAGACGATAATTACTTTTTTTAAATTGATTACATAACGTTTAAATTCATATATACAGGCACACAGCAAATGTACGCCAAAGATCAAATGCCGTAATTGCAGAAAAAATGATTTAAAAAAAAACAGCATCGAGATATTTGCGAGACTTTTTTGACTTTTTAATCAGATAGCTATTCTGTTTATAACAATTACATAACTATAGAAAGTAAGTTAATTATTTAAAAATTGTTTAAACAAAAAAACATCATCGAGATATTTCCGAGAAGAGTCTGCTATCGGTCAGAAAATGATAGGCTTTTCAAGGCCTTTGAAGCTTAGCAACTCAGCAAAAATAAATTCTACCGCAATAATAAAATAGTCATTGGAAAGCTCAAAGTGTTCTACATAAATGAGCTGAAAGACGATAATGCCAAAAATGTTGTGCTTTGTAGGATAAAAACTCTAAAGAAAAGGCAGGATTATTGGACACGTTTAATAAGAGTCAAGTTTAGAACATTATTTTTTATACATGAGGCAATGGGAAAAATCTGAAAAAAACCATCAGTATAAAGAAAACATTTCTGAACAAATTGCAACTAACGAATTTGAGAAATAATAAAGAAGGAAAAAGAAGATACGCCCGCTGGTTTCAAAATGTTCCCTTTTGCGCTTGTATAACAAATAATGCTCTAAAGTTGATACTTCCTAAATCTGTTTGGAATTCCTGACTTGTTTTACATGTTTTGCCTTCAAAGCACCAATTTTCTTCAATTAACGCTTCAACTCAAGATACCTACCCTTTTATCGCCGATCGCAGGGGTGTTTTTAGTTTTTCGATAGGACTATTAGGCTGTTTGCTGCGCATTCGTTCAACCATTGCGAAACAAGAACGCCATTTAAGTGGAAAATGTAATGCGTCACATGTTGGTTCCACCAACTTGTGAGAGAACATAATTTTCATAGTTCCTGAAATATATAAAGAATTTACAAGAAATATGAAGTTCGGGTTTCTCCTAGAATTAGTCCTCTTTTAATTTGACAGTTCTTAAGGACGATCATATAGAATACATTATGAATGTTATGAAAACCTGTACCATCATTGTAATTTCGATTCCAACGACGATAATTAAGTATGTTGTTACGGTGATTCTTTCAGCCGAAGTCATTCCCCTACTGTTTGAAGGAGTCGTAGCAATTCTAGACAAAGAGCAATGCCAAAAGATAAGGGCCAGCCACTAAAAAATCAGTATTGACAGAGGAATGAAAACAGGATACTAATGATTCAGTTCCTGAAAATAATGCGTCAGAAACAAACTTGAAGTTTGCTGAAAAAGATGAATTATTACCGTATAAAAACTAGATAAAAATCTCCTGAAAATTTTTGAAGAGAATTTACTGTCTAATCTAGTACTTTCATCAAGAATGCAGAGTTATGTAGCACAGGGTTTAGAGGAAATTACCAAAACAGTTCTTCCCTCTGAGGAGTGAAAATTATTATTAAAAACTTTTCCTCCACCGGAAAACAAATCCTTTATTGACCCTCCTGCATGAAATGTGGATGTAAAAGCCGCATTAGAGAGCACAATTATTAATATAAGACAGAATTGCTGATAAACAAGAAAGAAGAACAGCAAATCTTGCTTGTTTCACGAAGTTTAGAGACCTAATACTAAAAATGATTTATCCGGAAAAAGCACAATATTTGGAATTTAATATTGTAATGGGACTGTGAATTGATTTAAATGATGGTGAACCAGCAATCCATAGGAGCTTGATATTAATAAATATTAAAGCTTCTTTTAAGGGTACGCTTGAAGACCAACAAACCGACCAATGGTTGTTCCAAAAGATTTCGCCGAAAATTGAAGGCTGCTAAAGCTTTACTACAGTTGGCGATAGATTTAAAACCAGCCCCAAAATCGCATTCGGAGATGTTTAGAAGTTTATAAAACTCCAGCGCCCCGCCTTATCTAAATCAACGCAAGTTGAATTATCCTTCCGAGGTGGGGTCGGAGGTACAGAGAAGACTACATTCTGGGTCGTAAATCAACTTCTCGAGTCAAGAGCCACTTTCAAAAGCAAGATCAGGGACTTGAGCCGACATATATAAAGATGAAAAACTAGAGGTAAGTAACCATCAGCAGCTTGATATCAGGGTCTACGATGCCTTTCACTTCTCCACGTCTTAGAAAGGTGCGAACCTGTTCTAGGTCAATTTATTTCCAAAATGTCCCTTCTGCCGAATCAAGATGGTTCACAGAAACTTATTTTGAATCTGAACCATTTAAATGAGTGTATAGAGAAAGAAAATTTTAAACTTCAGAAGATTAAGACCGTAAGGCGAAAATTTAGTCGTAAGTGCTTTATGGCATCTATTGATATAGAAGATGCTTATCAGTTTATTTTAGTTAAAAATCGGATATAATAGGTCTATAGAAAGACACAAAAAGAACACACTTAAAAAAATCAGCATTACTTAATTCAGGAATTTTCAGCGTTTTTAGGTATATTAGGGTCATATTATGTAGCCTTACAATATGGTAGGTAGCGTCAGAAGACTTTTGATAGAGAAAAGTTCTTAATACTCAAAGCCAATACTGGTGATTTCTAAAAGCGCATAATACTCTACAGTATTAAGTAATATGCCTTCTTACGCAGTTGAAACAAGTAATTGATATTCTCTGACATATCGTATTCTATATGAAGTGTATATTGTAACAGCCCGAGGGCGTATCATCTTTGGAACGAGGGTGAAAAACGTTATCACATCAATCATCTGGAATGATCATTAGCCTTCTTCGGTCTTAAATGTTTTTCGGATGACCTAAGGGATTGTGATGTGTTATTAAGGATTAATGATGCGACTGCTATCGCTTATACCAACAAAATGTTTGGTATTTAATATCTCGAGCTAAGTGAGTTAGCGAAACAAATCTGGGAGCGGTGTGAACAAAATAGGCTTTGAATATTTGCTCCATACATTTTCACTCAAACAAATTTTGCAGCTGATTTTGAATAAAGAGGTATTGTTTTTGTACCATACTGGCCAGCTCGGGCCTGATTTCCTGTTTTTATTTCTATTTTATATTGTGAACAAATTTCTTATAAACCAAATATTAGACTGTTACGTTCTCTCAACAGGCAGCTACATTTACTTTGGAAGAAAACTATTCTGATTAAAGGAACCCTGCCGGTAGGCGTTAAAAAGAGGAGCGTACCTGATGTAGTAGTGACCATTACATTGTCTTCATTGTCGGATTCTTCCATTCAAAAATATGAGTGCTGTTTAAAAAAACTGAAGTTTTTTATCGTCGGCATAACATTCATACGTACGAATTTTATATGTGCCATGTTCTTAATTTTCTTCCAAAATAATTACACAGACGTAGTTCCCATGGCACACTTACTTTAAAACTGGTCACACTGAAACGAAGAAATGATGATTTTATTCTAATCAACGTTAAAATAATGTAATTTGCCCGGCCGCAGCACTGGCTGAATATTTGAACAGGACCAAGGATGTGTTAGGTACTCGAACACATATGTTCCAAGCTAACAAGAAACATCCCAGTATTGTCTCTAGTTAGACATTGAGCCGTTGGATACAAAAAACGCTCAAGAATAGTTGAATTGATACTGATGTTTTTGATGACTACAGCATTGGTAACTTTGAAAAGCATGTGGCTGAAAGAAGTGGAGTCAGCATTTACATTATTACAAAACTGCCGGTAGATCTCCCAATACAGTAAAAGTTGCAAGGTATTACGACTGTTATATTAGAAAAGACAAGGAAACATTTGCAAGAAGTTTCTCAAAGAGAACTCTTGGTTAAAATCTTATATAAATTACCATGTAACTATTCTTGGAGCTTTTTCATAAAATAAAAAAGAGTTCATTTAATTATTTTTCTTCTTAATGGCTTGCCCTGTTGTAATGTACTCAAACAAGTACATTTTGATGTTGAGGCAGAGACGCGAAATACAATTTAATGATTAAACGAATTCACCTATCAGTGAAGTTCTATTCTAATTGTATGAAGCGCCTCTTCGGAAGTGATCGATCTCACCCACTATAGATAATTACTTTATCTAATATTTATACATCATAAACGTTAGACGCCCCTATAATGCCACGGTATCACTTTCAAAGTATGAATAACAGACTCTATAAAGTGACCACGAGCTGCTCCTTTTAATCTTCTACGAGAAAAGAGTCTTAGGAGTAGCTGCACTGGACTGAAAATTGTAACATTGGCTCTGGAACTTTGTTTAAGTTCTAGGAACAGCAGCCATGGAATCGCAGCGCGCAGTACTGTTTATCTGTTCCTGATATATGATGTTAAAGGCAGTGGCAGGGTAGCTGCTTGATGTCCATAGTCGCTATTGCTAGGACTTCGATTGGATTCTCATATCTCATCCACTTCGAAGTCGCTGTGATTTCTAGAGATCGACAATCACTCTGCATGCTTTGAAAATCATAACCGTGCTCGGCGGGGCAAGCTGTTCAAATTATTGTCCTGTTACCATGAGACGGACGATCACAAAATGTGTCAGTACAGGGTACTTACATATTGGTCGTTTCCGTAACTTAATATTAAAGTACACGAAGTAAGAACGCAGTAAATCCCAGAGTTATGCTTATTAATCGTCTTTACGTATCAGTAAGTCATACTGTTAACTGGATCCCTGAGGTACGAACCGTTTTGACAAAGTCGCTATTTTTACAGCATTGTGACCAAAGAAATACTCGAAATAAGTCTCGTGCTTTTCTATCACTGTTTCACGTACTATGTCGTGACCCGATATCTATATTTTTAATTATGAACCATTTAAACTCTAAGAGCATTGAAAATTCAATTATGTATAAAAACGGCTCTACCCAAAGGTTATGCACTATATCGATTTAGGCAGAGAGAGAGAGAGAGAGAGAGAGAGAGAGAGAGAGAGAAATAAGAGGAAAAGAGGAATAAAAAAAGAACACGTTTCAATCCCCTTTTTCGTTACTGTGGAAACTACCAAAGAGAAGATGGAACTCATATACACGGTGGAGTCTACAAAGTATTGATCAGTAGAAAAAAGGAATAACTTGTTGTACCTTATTGGCGGAGCAGAACCTTCTGGAAAAACAATTGGAAAAGGGCAAACCCGAGTTACTCCCACTCTAGTATCATCAATTACACGTAGACCTTTTCCTTGTAGCAAAAACTGCTAGAAGAACAACTGGAAAAGGGTGATATCAAAGTCCGCTCAAACCGAGTATAAAAATCCAGTGCTCCTGTGCCGCAGTGCTCAGAGAGTCGTCCAACAGTTAATCTTCAGTGCGGTAGCTCTGCTGCTGTTGGTCGTGAATCTAAAACCGAATTCCGGACCTTCTTCCTTGAGGGCCCATCATCCTTCTAAGTTCCAGTTCAAGTACAAAATTGAAGTTAAATGAAATTCAGTTGAGTACAAATCAGTCTCCAGTACAGGTTCAGTATAAGTCTATCCTGTTGGAAAAGTAATTTCCATCCAGTACAAGTCAGTAACCATCAGTCTCAGTGGGTACCCATCAGCCCGAGTCTGAACCAATCAACAAAAATATAATTGAACTTGGGATCCACATTCTGAATCCGATCGGAGTGTCTTCTATGCCGTTCCAATTCCAGTTATGTTGAATTCGAGTTCGGTAGTTAACCCTGATCAATTATCTGATCAAAAATCCATCTTCGATATTAAGTTCTTCAAAGCCCAAGTCCCGAGTTCCAAGTTCCGATTTCCGAACCTAAGTGCACATTGAGGATTATTGGATTATTTATATCACCTCTCCCAAATCTTCATCAAGATAACTAACGGTTTCTACATCTGCAATATATTCAACCTATCTCTCTCTCATCGCAACGTTTTCTCCTTCATCCGATATTCTTATTTCCCTTCCAAAATCCCCGTGAACAAATTCTTACATTTTCCTCAGAGCCGTCAGTCTTCTAAATTCTTGGAATCATTCCCTACCGCTATATTAATTCATACAATAAATATGTATTACTAATATCTATCTCTTATCCCTCACTTATTCTATTTCGCCCCTGAAATCTTGTTCACTTAGCCCAGAACGTTCCGTTCTGTAGATAAAGCAGGTCCTATCACTGACCACTTATGTATTGCTCCTAATTTCCATCCTAGGACCAAAAAAATTATTGTTCAGGTCTTACCAGCCTGATATAATACGGAACATTGCTCTCACTATTTCTCTTTGTTCTAAGCTAACCTCGTATTTTGCCCGGACTTGAAATCAGATTTTGTTGCAGCGGTGGAATTTCGCACAGACCCCGTCATCGTTAATAATCATACGCAATACCCTGAACTAATCCAATATACTCTCTTTGTAGCAAGATAGTAGAAGTGCATGGTTTTCAAAAAGGAAGAATTCAGAATTGTCATTGAACATTCCGCGATTTGAAAAGAAATTTAAAATTGCACTCAAAAACTTTATTGTACGGGTTTGAATAAAAAAAATTGTTCAAAATTGAATAGACTTTACTTAATGCTGGCTGCATGTTAGAGAACCGTTTCCAGGTTTCTTAAAGTAATTTAATAATTACCGGATGGATCTAAATTTTTTGTTTAACAAGGAGTCGTAAACATCCCTATTTATGATGGAATAAATAATTTTATGAGAACATTGAAAAACATTCTAAAGCATTTCCAAACGTTATTTAAATTCCTTAAAAAATATTAGCAAGATGCAAATGCGATATTTCCGGTTGAAAGATTTTCCTAAAGCCTAATGATAAATTTGAATCGTTTTGAATGATATTAAGATTTTTTCTTAATTGAAAGAAAATAATTTGGAACTTTTTAAAATTTCCCAAACTATGGAAAAAGAATCGGGACGATGTCAAGGACATTTCAAAAATAATTTCATTCATTTTAAATCAGAAAAAGTTCTAGTCTGAACCATAGTTTACAAAATTTTTATAAAATCCTATACAATAAAGATTTTTTTCCGCGGAGAACTTTTAGATATCAAACATTAAATGTAGATTTTCAAATTATTCAAAAAATTGTAAATAACAACATAACAAAACCAATAAGTTAAAAATTACTACGGATATTAATAAAAACTTAAATTAGGCATTTTTTTCAATTATTGCTCTCTTAATCTTCAAAAATAATTACGAATAACATATTCAGCATTAATAATTCTTTTTTTCAACAAAGAATTAAATTAATTTTTTTAATTCGGGAATTTCTTAGTGTGAAAAAGAACATTTTTAGAACATAATAATTCGAGAAATAAAATTGCCGAATATTTAAAATGAAAAAATTAATTGATTATAAAATAAAAAATAATGAATTTATTTAATGATATTATTTATTTCTTTATGTGTTATTGAATATTTGATTATTTATTTATTTATTCCATTAAGAAAAATATCCAATACCAATACCGTTATTTCCATATTCTCTTGATTCGAGGTAATTCAGTTTATATAAAACAAATGTGACATTCTTATGGCCTACTTTTATATTTTCGTTATGTCTGGTCACTTCAACTTACTTAAAAACAGTCTTTATTAGGATAAAAATATTATAATAATATGAGAATTATAATAATTATTATATTTTTTTGCATGATTCAGAATTTTTTGGAAATGTGAAGAAAAAAATTTTCTTTGTAACAAAAAGCTATAAATTTTGTACAAAAAAGAAATAGTTGAATTTTCAGTTACAAAAAGAATTTTCAACTAAAATATTTTGCGTAAGCTTAACAACAACAAAAAACTAAATTAAAGCAAGGAATTTTCAAATAAATCGATATAGCTTTAGTTGAATTTTAAAATTTTCAATGTCATTTTTTTGGATACAAACTTATTCATTTAATTGAAGTTTTTAATATTTTGACGCCATTTTTTGATGTTGAACATTGATCATCAGATTTGAAATATTATATTTTTTATTCAATATTCAACTATTTCCGCAGGAATTGATTTCTTAAATGCACAAATTTGCATCCAAAATGTTGAATTTTTAACAAATTAATTCCATTTCGGAATAAAAGCAAAAATCTTACGACCAAATTTGAACAACCACCAAAAATGTTCCTATTGCAATTTGAAAAAAATTTTAAAACATGCTTTACAAATATTTTTTATTGTGGTTTGATAATGATAAAAAAAGAAAGAAAAAACAATGCGGAACAGGGATATGGTTGCTTGCCTTCTCATTTTTTCCCTCTTTTTTATAATAGGAAAATTGTATGGAGGTTTTCCGAATTCTCTCGTTAGATTCTTGGTTTTATTTTCAGGAATTCTGCTCATTAAAAGAAATAATTTATTAGACACGAAGCAAGAAGGTAAATTTTTAGCAAAAATAGAACTATTCAATTTTCTGCTACGAACCACATTCATTTTGAACAAAAACAAAGATAATTTTCAACAAAATTCTTGATTTTTCAAACAAGTACATTTATATTTCACAAAAATAATAAATCTAATAAGCCTATTAAAAAAAAAAAGAATTGCAGCATGATAGAGAAATCTTGAACTGAGAAAGAATTTTTAAGTAATAAACAACATAAAATACTCAAAGTAATTGAGTTTTGGACCAGAAAATATTTTTCAGGCAATGAAGAAAAATATATTCATCTGAAATGTTGAACTTTGAAAGAAAAAGAAAGTTTCTGCAAAATGATTGCATTTCTAATTGTAAAGTACGAACAAATTTTTACAATCAATCGAATTAACAAATTTTTAAAAACAATCGAATTAAAAACTTCGTAGAATTTTAAATTCTATTTTAAAACATGTTATTGGGAATGAGTTTACCATCTGGTAAATAAAACCTTCATAAGAAAAAATGTGTTGCGTACACGTGTATTCTATTCATGATAAGCCAATTGTTAAATGGACACAGGGTGACTGTCAAAAAAAATTCGTATATAAGGGGCTCAAACTCCATGCCTGGACATCAGAACAGAAGGAAGTACAATTACTGCTTCTACTGAAAGTTTTAAACTCCGGTTTCAATTGGAAAAATTATTCTCTACGTCCATCATGAAGATCTTTATCCTGTCTTTGGTAGCAATTTCTGCTGGTAAGTATAAGTGAAGAAATTTAATTAATTGAAAGAATTTATAATTTGGGGTTATCCATAAATTGCTATAGGCATTTTTCTGAAATTTTCATGAAAATGACATCAGTTTATAGAAAATGCGGTATTCTGTAGTTAAGAATTAATTTTTTAATTGAAAATTAACTATACCATTTTTTATCCAATTCTTCTTTTAGTTGCAACTTCCGCCACAAGGCTGAAAGTTTAACTACTGTATTTTCATGGTTAACGGTTCATCGCTTTAGTTGAAATTAAAAAAAAAATGTTTGTTAAGAAGTTGTTCTTTTTTTAAATTTAATTTCTTTTGGTCAAAAATTAACCCTGAAAAAATACTAAACTTTTGAGTGAAAGTTTTGTCTTAAAATTTATTTCTTTGTTCGGATTATTAGCTGTATTGTTTGCAAATTAATTTTCATGAGTGAAAATAATATTATTCCAATCTTCCTTGCAAAACTCTCTTTCAGGTTGAAGCCTCGTTTCTTCTTTCGGCAATTTTGTTTAAAAATAGTTTTTTTAGTTTGAAAACAAATAGTTCAGGTAGAAAAGTATCCCATTATTGACTGAAAATTTATCTTACTTAGTTTAAAAATGAACTACTTGATTGAAAATCGCAAATTATGCAGCTCCAATAAACCCTCACATTTTTTCTTAATAAAGTATCAAACTTTTCTATTACTAATATACTTTTCTTTCAATTTTCAGGATTCTCAGAAGGTGCTCTCTCGAAAAACGATGTAGAAACACGTTTTAATTTAAAACCTAGTGACTGGAACTCAAATTGTCCAACGGCTCCTCCCATCAGTACCAGACTGATCAATGTAAATATTGCTTTTAAGCCTATTGCAGATGCTGATAGTGCCAGAACTACCCTGGCAGAGTCTGATGTGAGAAAATCCGCAACAGCCGCCCTCAAAGCAGCGCTGCCTTGCTTCAAGGCAAAGACTTTGACCAAGAAAGTAGACTACTATATAGCCTTGTGAGTTCTCTTAACTTTTTACGTAAATTTCACACTATTGTTTAGATGAAGTCTTCCTCCCTCCCAGGCTTGTATCACACAACTCACTTGCCCTCTCCTCTTATACTTCCCCTACTCATTACTACTACCTTATTGAGCCTTCACCAATACCCATTAACCATAAATTTCCCCAATACCCCCTTCCATCTCATACTCCCAAGCACTGCAGTCTTTTACATACTCTGCAACTTTTCCCCACTTCCGATAGTGTCCCACCTACATCTGGCCCTTTATTGCAGCTCCTGAAAAATTTTCTTTTGGCTCACTTTGAGGTTTACCAAATACTTTTCTTGCCCTCTCCTACTGACACATCCTACTAAACATAATAACACTCCCGGTCACAACGAAAGTTGAGCCCCTAACCGAAACTGTGGAGGTTTTGGCTCCAGAACACAAAACCTCTTTTTACCTTCTCTCTCCTACTTTCCTTCAGATACTAACCTTACTAGACATACCGTACTTGCTCACCCTTACATTCTTCCTACACCCCCTCCAATCCTATACCCCCAACTCCGAACTTACGCTCTTCCCATCCCTCAATTGGCCTCCCATCTCACACTATCCTATCACGAAGGCCTCTACATATCCTCCCACTTTTTCTTACTGCCTTACACTGCCCCTAGAATAACTTGCCTTTAGGGAAGACCCTGGCCTACTCCCCCTTTCCCCACTCCTAATTTATCGTCACACTCCTACTTCATCGTTCTACTGATCCCGCTATTCCTCAAGGTAAAAAAGCCCGTTTATCACCTGACCGGTACTGTATGGGTCTTTTCTCTGGAACAAGAACCTTAGAAAATCGAGAAAATCATTGTGATTCATATAAAAATGTCTATCGCAAGGAGAAATAATTTTCTTGGTTCCAAGAAATTTCGTTGAATGAGAGGAAATTGCTTTAAATTGGAGAAACGTTTATTAGACTTAGAGCTAATAAATATTTTTCTATAATTTAAAGCAACATGCACACATGTCGCGCAATTTATTATTATAACTTTTAAATTAAATATCGATTTATTTTCAGCCGTAAGCACCATAACAAATCTCATTAAAGAGAATGGCAAGCGAAACAAAGGATCCGACACATATGACAACTTCTGACCTTTCTACAATCTAACTATAACCTATTTATTATAACCTATTTATTATTATTCGTATTCTTATTATTATTATTATTATTATTATTATTATAAAATGGTACTCTGGACAAAGTTAGGGTTTTAAGCAGCAAAAAGATTTTTTTTTAAATCGGCATGCTTGCCTCTAGACTAAGCCATAATTATATCAAGGTTAATTTAAATCCGGTTTACTACACACGAGTTTTTCTGAACTATCCATTGCAGAATAAAAAAACATACAAAATATAAAAAACAACAGGTAGCACGAATAATAAAAATACATGTAGCATTTAATAAAAAGTTAATATTATAACTTATTATGTTGTTTCCTTGCATTAAATATTTTTTACAAGTATTATTTTAAGCACCTTATCTTTAATGATGAATTAACAGATTTTATGAAAAATTCTTTTACATTATTGGTACAGAATATAGATGCTTGACAAAAAGAAAACACAGATTTATTATTCTAAGTACTAAAAATATATGAATTTTCAGTCACATTATTTGACCGAAAGTAAAGAGGGTTTTTCAAACTCTCTCTCTCTCTCTCTCTCTATATATATATATATATATATATATATATATATATAATTAAAATTTTTCCATAAGGAAAGATGTATGTCATTTCCGCATGTGTTGGTTAACTAGGTAGTATGAGTCGTAGATGCTCGGGATGTGCATGACACGCCCTGCAGCTATACATCGGGAATCTTTTGTCTCAAAATGTGGCCACGATATGTTAAGGTGGAAATTACACTGTCTTGACATTCCAAAATGAAACCCTCAGTGCTCGACTTTAATCCGAGTGAATTAAGGATAGCAAAAGTTAGCTCACACGACATTGACTGATCCTCCACATTTCTGTGGAAGATGGCGTGCATCCTCTCATCGACGAGTTGTTCACGGAAGTTTTTCTCCTCTGCTTTCCGAATGCGGGCTTTCAGGAGTGCGTACTCGAGATATATAAGATTTGATGCATTTTGCTCACCCCTGATACTCAAGTTAAGTCCGAGTCTTACAGCAGCCTCCTCCGCTGATTTGTACAGAAACGATCCTTTGCCCACTTCTTCATGTTTCCTGATCAATTTAAAAAGAGGGTCTCTTCCATTTGCTTCTCCATGTGATGTACCCAGAATAATACTGTTGTGAAGACATTCAAGATTCAATATTCCGCGACCACCTTGACGACGGGACATGCAGAGTCGCGGAACAGAAGACATAAGATGCATGCAAATAGGAGGTGAAAATAAGCGCCATATGCTCATGGGTTGAAGGAAACTTCTTCTACCAGAAAATCTTGATACCATCTGGCCCTTTCACCTCTGTGGTAGTGATGGGTGGGCATTCTTTCTCAGGTTTTGTTATGCGGGCATCAAACAGCTGCTTGGAGCTATTTCTGATCTTTATGAAAGTTCGCGTGCGAACTTTCAAACCATGGCGGTAAAATTCCTGCCAGATATTATGTATTCAATCAAACACTGAATTACGAGACGTGTGCTGTCTTGCCCAGTCTATCTTTATAGCCAGTTGATGCATTCGTATTTTGGTCTTATGATCAACCGTTGGTTTTTTTATGGTATGCATCGACCAAAGATCTCGCTGCATTATAAACACAACAATTAATAGTGAAGGGGTCCGATTCTTCGGAAAATTGTCCACGATCTCGTCAACTATTTCAACTAGATCTTTAGGCTTGGGAGAAACCTGGATGTGGTTTCTCCGGCCTCGCAGACGTTGATGCGAAAAGCGCAATAGCTCTGAGTGTTTTTCGCACGACGGAGCAGGC